>ML803865.1:0-47572 GCA_009831015.1 Picea engelmannii | reverse complement strand
ATGGAAATTGATGATTGGACAATAAGATCTTTTTTTCCATCCATTAATTTTGTATTGCATTGAATCTAAATCTGTTGTAAAAGTTGTAGCTCAAAACATGGGTTTTGTATGATGGGTTTTGATTTGGGTTTCTGGTGATTTAAGTATTGTCAAGGTTACAACAAACAAAGTTTCCATGTCAAAAAAACAAGAAATGAAACATTTCAAAGGGCTAATTCTTACGGTTACTGTTCTTGTTCTTCTCATTTTTCTGGTCATCTTAGCTTTTACATATTGTACATGGGTTTTCAGGAGTCATTCAATTATAGTGCTTCCACCATCCCAACCTCAAGCATTGTGAAAACAATCAAATAGTAGTGACTTCGATTTTGCACTAAATGTTTGAATAAATTCCTATTCAATCACATTCTTAATCTGAAATATGAATCTAATCTCATTACAGAACCAAAGTGTTTTATAGTGGTATTCAACACAACCATAAAAATCTACAAAACCAATTGAGAAGGGAATGCCTTTTATGTTTTAACATAATCTTCATTAACAAGAAATATGAGTAAGAAAAACTGCTATAGAGACATTTCTCATTTAATTTTCCTAAAGCTAAACTGCATTTTGCTCTTGTCTAGCATCCAAATGAAATGTCACTCGACCATTTTTTAAATTGGTCGAGCTTTTTCAGAATTGGCAAGTGTAAAGACTGTGCATAACATTGTATAGTATAGCTTGATATGCTTACAAGCTTGAAGCAACTATAAATGTTTATGGTGAATTTTAATATTTTTTGATATATATATATATATATATATATATATATATTATTGCCATCCCTAACCCGTCGTCCCTTGAAAAATTTGGGGGTGTGCTCTAGCCGTCCCGTCCCCGCCGTTCCCCCGTCCCGAAAACAAATGCAACATAGGAAATTTTCCTATTGTAAAAGAGTTTACATATCTATCTTAGTTTTTTCATAATTTTCCATTTTTCATGATTTTTCTCATTTTCCATGTTCTGTCATCTTTTCTGTTTCTCTTTTTCGTTTTTCTTTGTAGGTTGAACTTTTTTTCTTTGCTGTTTATCTCATGTTCCGTCGTCTTATTTATTTATTTTTTCTTTTTTCGTTTTAGGTTGAACATTTTTTCCTTCCGTTTATCTTTGCTTTTTTCTTTTCAGGTCGTAACTTTTCTGATTCTCTTTCTTGAGCGTTATTGTTACAATATTATGTTTTCAATTTTTTTTGCTATCTCAAAACTTTGACAAGATTATTAAGAGAATTAGATTGATGAGATCAAATTTACACATCTACCTTATTGAGAAGATTTTTTCCAGTTTCATGTTTTTTCAAGATTTTTTTTAATTTCCTTGATTTTCTAGGAATGTAGTAATTAACCACCAATTACAATAGTGGTGGATAATTCTGCATCATTTTATTTTTTTATTTTTAAGAAAGTAATATTAACCACCAACCATAATAGTGGTGGATAATTCTGCATCATTTTACTTCTTGGTTTTCTAATAAAGTAATATTAACCACCAACCATAATAATGGTGGATAATTCTGCATCATTTTACTTCTTTGTTTTCTAATAAAGTAATATTAACCCCAACCATACAAGTGATGAATAAATTATCTTATTTTCCTTGATTTCTTCTGATAGATAATTCTAATAATTCTATATCATTATTACTTATTTTTTTTAAGAAAGTAATATTAACCATTTACATAATAGTGGAGAATGATTATTCTTATTTTTCTTCATATTATAGGAGAATATCATTATTACTTTCTTAAGAAAATAATATTAACCATTTACCATAATAGTGGTGAATGATTATTCTTATTTTTCTTAATTGTATAGGAGAATAGAGTATCAAACATCAATTACAATGGTAGGAGTCATGTTATGTTAGTTTTGATCGACAGGTAGGTGCTCCGTGTCGTGGCGTGTTGTTTCAAGGTGTGTCGTGATGGGGTGCACAGTGAGGGTGTTGATGGGTGTGGGGCTACTTTGGAGGATCCCTCTAACCGGATCCTTTATTTCGAACAAGGCACTCACTCTGTCATCCCCTAAGGTCTCAGGGGTCCTTTATTAGGAGATCCAAAAAGCCAAAACATTCTTACGCATATTCAGTGATCAATCAATCTAGCAGGCGGATTCAGACCTATTTCTCCCTAATAGTTCCCAGTCTTATGCATATGCAAGCAAAGCTTTATTAGATCCGAGGGGTAGACCTGGCGGATACGGGTTTCGGTAAGCAACATTCCCTGTATCTAGTCCTTATGGCGCCAGGAAGGTAAAGGCAATTGACCAAATGAAGGCAAGTTGAAAGTGCCAGAACTCATTTCTTCTTTTATTATTGCCACTTAACGGAGCCAAGTTGTATCAAACACCAATTACAATGGTGGTTGATAATTCTGCATCATTATTACTTTCTTGATTTTCTAAGAAAGTAATATTAACCATATTAACCACCAACCATAATTCTCAATTACTTGGTGAGCATAGATCTCATGGTCTCCTAACATTTCGTTTCGAACTCCGGGTGGCTCTTGAGTCGATACATAATCGTTTCGGACCTATAGGATAAAGAACCAGGTACTAGTGTCCCTTCCGATTGGTGAGGGAGGGCTTTTCTATCTTCTATATATCATTGCTTTCCTTTATCGTTAAAAGTAGCTGCCCAAGAAGTCTTCTCTGTTTCATGAAGACTACTCACGCCCGCCATCTTGACCCACTATGCACAACATTCATTCTTCCTTCTCTGTGACATCAGGAATAAAGACGTACCATCAGAAAACGCCATTTTATACAACTCTTCTTTTCTGTAATCTTTCAGTTTTGAGTTCCCTTAGGTTTTTTGAGACTCTTTTCCATGATCTCTTTCCTGCCTCTTTCACTTTTGGGCCCCCCTTTCCTTTGTGTAGGTCTTCTTTCTTGAATTCCCTATTGTTAGAGTTTGCTCACTGATAAACCTTATATTTATTTAAACAAAATTAATTTTGGGCCTTACAATGAAGGCATCTACTTCGAAATTGCTGACGAAAGGTTAAACGATGAGAAATGAGGACAGGGATCCACATTGGTACGCTCACCATAGCAGGGAACCGCCTCCAGAAGCCCCAAGGGATTCCAGGGAACAGGTCAGGGGCCGTAGAACTTGACACATCTCCACTTCTATCAGTCGTATGTCCATCAGTGTTTAGTGAAAATGCCTCTATAGTTTGACCGTAACCACCTCTAGATGAATTAGTAGAGTCAACTTCTATTAACTAAGATATTCCTGTCAGTTTTGTCACTTTGATGAAGTTTTTTGATAATTTATCTTCTCTTTATATTGATAGATGTTGGATTTGTTGATGAAGTTTTTTGATAATTTATCTTCTCTTGATATTTATAAACAAGAATCAGATGGATGACATCAAATTTCCACTGTTCAGTGACAAAACATATTATATACTACTATCTATTAAAATAAGTCATATCCATTAATAAACATAATCTTTCTTCTATTAAAATAAGTCATATCCATTAATCAAACTTTCCTAACATGTCTTTATTAGGAAATTAGTTACCTGGGGTGTAACATGTCTTTATTAGGAAACTGGTTACATGGGTTTGAGAGCTTGTCTTTATTAATCAAGGGTTTCCTTAGATAATAGCCTAAAATCTTAGATAACCTAGAATCCTTTCTTTATTTTTTATAGGTATATAGGTATATAATAATCAAACTTTCCTAACATGTTTTTATTTGAGAAATAGTTTAATGTGTTTTTTATTCGGAAATGGTTTAATGTGTTTTTTTATTCTGAAATTGTGTGAGACTTACTATTCAGAATTTAATTAAAAACTTATTATGTTAAAATAACCTTAAATCTTCTAAGTTTTTTTTATTAAAATAAGTGGTAATTTAATAAACATAAGCTTTCTTCTATTAAAATAAGTCATATTTATTAATCAAACTTTCCTAACATGTTTTTATTAGGAAATTGGTTACATGGGGTTGTGAGATTTATTAATCAAACTTTCCTAACATGTCTTTATTAGGAAATTCCTAACATTTATTAGGAATTTGGTTACATGGGGTTGTGAAGATTTATTAATCAAACTTTCCTAACATGTCTTTATTAGGAAATTGGTTACATGTGGTTGTGAGAGCTTGATGAGGGGGGTTAATCGAGGAGGGTTTTTAAATGTTTGGAGACAATGTTGTTTCATCTCTAGAATATAAGTAGTTATGTCCTTTTAGTGTTTTTCTCACCCATGTTCCTAAGGGCCCTTTATATTAATGATTTTAAGATATTCGAGGTGTCCAATCTCTAGAAAAAAGGAACATTGCCAATGTATAATGTTGCCATGGTTGGGGTCAATGCATTTGGTAGATCCTCATTTATATTTAACATGGATTTTTGTTACTTCTACCCTACTCCTAGGGTTTCTATCGTGAGAGTCATCATGGTTCTTGATAAATTTTCCTATCGTCTCCAATTTGTTGTGTTTTGCATTCATAATTCTCAAGTTGTTGTGTTTTGCATTCATAATTCTAGAGGGAGACCAGTTAGTTTGTTATTAATGGGTTTGTTATCACTCCCATTGTTATTGCCATCATGTGGATTGGGTCGGGCTTTGCCCAACCTACAATTTGCGTGATAACAAGGTTCAAACTTGGTACCCAATATTCAATATATATACAAGACACATTGTTGAAATGTGGCCCTTAAAACCCCTCAAAAACTGAAATGAATCTTAGGTGTATAAACCATAGACTAACCATTTACTTGTGGCCCAAACTTTCATGGATTTCTTAGATCGCTCATTACCATTGTTAAATTTTCCAATGAATGCTTTGTTGGAGGATGGCCCAATCTCCTTTTCTTGAATATCAATGTTTGCGGTGCTAATTTAATACATCAGACTCTTTCTTCTTCCAGGAAGAGTTGTCATAGACAAGTAGAGTGGAAAGAGGGCTAGGTTTGGATGGTGCCTCCCAATGAGAGAGGTTATGCAATAGGGTTGGAGGAAGGAAGTTGAGTAAGGTTATGGTCATAGTGTAGTAAGCATGGGGCAAAGACTTTGGACTAAGGGTGGTGTCATAGAAGTATGAACAAACTCAAGGGGATTGCTTGTGATTGGGACCTTCGCGTCCATCTCCAAAATGGGTATTCAAATATGCTTTTAGATTACATTAAGGGAAAGAAAATCTAGAGGCACTTGAGCTTATGATTTTTGTTCTGTCCTTGTTGCTAGGTGTCAGATCAAAGGGAGGGATTAAGGGGGGGATTTTGGGTATGAATGGGTATGAGAAAGGGATTTTGATTGGTTATGATTAGGAGAATGGTGTAATGGAGGTCAATGATGGGATGGAGTGGAAGGGCTAGGGTTTTGAGACTAAGTCGATGGGAGCCATAATTGATCACAATTATATATTATTGAAATGTTTTTTGAACTATGACAAGAAGATGCTTGAATTTTTTGAGTTCAAGTTGGGAAATATGACTATGGAAGAATATGAGATTTTTTTGGCGCTATTGAGGTATGCTAACTATATTAAAGAGGTTTCTAAGTGGGTTGCTTGCATTCTACAAAGATAAAGTTTAGTTTGATAAAACTAAAACTTTGAAGAGACAATCAGGAAGGCTAGTGTAGTATGTATTTTTAGAAGTATTTGGAGAGATAAGAAAAAGGACAAGCAAGTTCAAAGGAAGAAGGGATCTAAGATGGAAAAATCTGTGTGCATAGACTGGATCTAAGATGGCAAAATCCTTGGGAAAAAGGGCAGGAAAATCAATAAATTGTTGGGGATGCGAAGGAGACAATTTATACATAAATTGTTTTTATAAAGAATGCATAATGAAGAATGTGCACAACATGCATTGAAGATGTGGATTGGAACATCCTAAGAACACATGGTACCTTGGAAAATTGACAGGTAGATCATTAATGACACCGATAGATCATTAGTGAAACACAATTGAGGTTGAAGTTAAGATTGTCAATCACAACCTATTACAATTTAAATCGATTCAAGAGACTCATAAATACATTGCCCCTACTTTGGTAGAAAGAGTTCATTTGGAGAGAAGTATGAGAAATCATGGTTTGTTCAATTGGCTACTAGGACAAAAAGGAAAATTAATGAAATTGTCAAACATTGCCCATTAGATATGAATGGTGTCAGCATTGAGGTAGACTTGAAGACATTCCCAAGTCCATTTCTATAAGGAAAATTTCATCCTCACAACTAAAATCTTGAGTAAACCTCAATTGAAGGAGTTGCAAATGCAAATAGAAAAACTATTAAAGAAGGGGTGTATATGCATAAGTGTCTCTCCTTGGGGAGCAATAGTACTCTTTATGAAAAAGGAATATGAGATTTTGCAACTATGCATTGATGAAAACACTTTTCAGAACCATAGTATGGGCACTATGAATTTGTAGTGGTGCCATTTGGATTGACAAATGCACCAACTACCTTCATGTGCTTAATGAATATAATATTTAGATATTACTTGATAAGTTTGTCACTGTAATTTTAGATGACATTTTTATTTATTCAAAGTCAGAGGAGCATGAAGAGCAACTACAAGTGTTAAGAGAGCATCAACTACATTCTAAGTTAAGAAAATGTTCCTTTTATCTTAGCCAAATTCATTTTGGGACACATCATCTCCAAGGAAGGAATAATAGTAGATGTAAAGAAGATTGAAGCTATTAGAGGATGTCATACACCTAAGCACATAGCTAAGGTAAGGTCATTCATGGAGTTTGTTGGATACTACAAAGGATTCATAGAAGGATTTCTAAAATTGCTCATCTCATTACATCTTTACAAAAGAAGGGAATTAAGTTTGAATGGATGCCAAAGTTTGAATTCAGTTCGAATGGATGCCAAAAAATGGCTCATTAATGCCCCCATTCTTAATATTGTTGATCCCAACAAACAAAGATTTGTGGTAATAGATGTTTGCAAAGAGGGACTTGGTGGAGATCTTATGATTGGACATGTGATATGTTGTGAATCTAGGAAGCTTATGAAGTATGAAAATAACTATGCCACACATGATTTAGCACTCGTTGCAAGAGTTCATGCGCTAAATATATAGAGACATTATTTGATGGGGAGAAAGTTTGAGTTAAGAACATATTATAATGGTTTGAAATATTTTTTTGTGATTGGAAAAATTAGCAACTAGTCAGGCACGTACTCACGTGACACGTGGTCGAGTTATTCAATTGCTACCAATATAACCTCCAAGGGTGCCCACACTGGCCCATATGTGACACAAAAGGTAAGCCACAGTTTCGAATGAAGTGCCTTAATAATACACTCCATCACCGACCCTACACCTTGAGGGCTAATGGTTTGAAATATTTATTTGAACATCAAATTTTAAATGATAAGAAAACAAGATTGTTGAAATTTATTAGTGAAATGATTTTAATATTAAACATATTAGAGGGAAGGAGAAAATAGAGTTTATTCCCATAATTCTTGTGAATTAAGAAATTTGTATTAAAAAAAATGCAAAATGCTATGTATGTTGGACATCCTCGTTATGCAGCACAATAAGTCAATATTTTTGGTTAGGAAATGAAAAAAGAATTGAACTCGGGTCAAAGAGTAAACATTGAACATTCACATCTAGAAGGTTTGCAACAACCATTACCAATTCCAAAGTGGAAATGGGAAGTGGTAACTATTGATTTTATTACTCAAATGTCGAAGACAACAAGGCAACATGATTTCAAGTTTTTTTCTAGGTAACAAAGCCTAGGGAAAACGCTCGAGTTCTTCCTCTCATTTTGACGATGGTACCTAGGGTAAACCCTAGAATCTTCAGGGCACAAGGTCGGTCAACAATAGGTCTCAAGCCATTACAACAATATACTCAACATGAGCTCAACATGTCACTTGTGAGAATTGACAATCATTCCTTCCAATCACCCGAGCTAAACCCAATTGACTGGCAACATGATTTCATAATGGTAGTGGTAGACAAATTAACCAAATTTGATCACTTTATTCCAGTTAAGTTGGCGCATAAGATAACTAATATAACATAGATTTATTTGAAAGAGTAAACATGGATCATTCACATCTAGAAGGTTTGCTACAACCATTACCAATTCCAGAGTGGAAATGGGAAGGGGTTACTATTGATTTTATTACTCAGTTGTCGAAGACAACAAGGCATGATTTCATTTTTTTTCTAGGTTACAAAGCCTAGGTATAACCCTAGATTTCTTCCCTCATTTTGAGGATGGTACCTAGGGTAAACCCTAGAATCTTCATGGCACAAGACTTGTCAACAATAGGGCCCAAGCCATTACATCAATATACTCATCATGAGCTCAACATGTCACTTGTGAGAATTGAACTCGGGTGGGGACACTCCATCACCAACACTACACCCTGAGGGCCACTGGTTTGAAATATTTATTTGAACATCAAATTTTAAATGCTAAGAAAACAAGATTGTTGGAATTTATTAGTGAAATGATTTTGATATTAAGCATATTAGAGGGAAAGAGAAAATAGAGTTTATGCCCATAATTCTTGTGAATTAAGAAATTTGTATTAAAAAATTGCAAAATGCTATGTACGTTGGACATCCTCCTTGTGCAACACAATAAGTCAGTGTTTTTGGTTAGGAATGAAAAAATATGTGGTTGATTATTAGTTGCATGGAATGTCAAAAAGTGACTTATTTTTGGTTAGGAATGAAAAAAGATGTGGTTGATTATTAGGTAAATGGAATGTCAAAGAGTAAACATTGAGCATTCACATCTAGAAGGTTTGCAACAACCATTACCAATTCCAGAGTGAAAATGGAAAGTGGTAACTATTGATTTTATTACTCAAATGTCGAAGACAACAAGGCAACATGATTTCAACGTTTTTTCTAGGTTACAAAGACTAGGGAAAACCCTCGAGTTCTTCCTCTCATTTCGACGATGGTACCTAGGGTAAACCCTAGAATCTTCATGGCACAAGGTCTGTCAACAATAGGTCTCAAGCCATTACAATAATATACTCATCATGAGCTCAACATGTCACTTGTGAGAATTGACAATCATTCCTTCCAACCACCTGAGCTAAACCCAATTGACATGCAACATGGTTTCATAATGGTAGTGGTGGACTCACTTTATTCCAGTTAAGTTGGCTCATAAGATAACTAATATAACAAAGATTTACTTGAATGTATTAACATTGAGCATTCACATCTAGAAGGTTTGCTACAACCATTACCAATTCCAGAGTGGAAATGGGAAGTGGCAACTATTGATTTTATTACTCAGTTGCCGAAGATAACAAGGAAACATGATTTCGTTTTTTTTCTAGGTTACAAAGCCTAGGTATAATCCTCTAGTTCTTCCCCTCATTTTGAGGATGGTACCTAGGGTAAACCTTAGAATCTTTTGGGCACAAGGTCGGTCAACAATAGGGCTCAAGTCATTACAACAATATACTCATCATGAGCTCAACATGTCACTTGTGAGAGTTGAACTCGGCTGGGGACACTCCATCACCAACCCTACACCTTGAGGGCTACTGGTTTGAAATATTTATTTGAACATCAAATTTTAAATGCTAAGAAAACAAGATTGATGGTATTTATTAGTGAAATGATTTTGATATTAAACATATTAGAGGGAAGGAGAAAATAGAGTTTATGCCCATAATTCTTGTGAATTAAGAAATTTGTATTAAAAAGAAATGCAAAATGCTATGTACATCCTCATTATGCAGCACAATAAGTCAATATTTTTGATTAGGAYTGAAAAAAGATGTGGTTGATTATTAGGTGCATRGMATGTCAAAGAGTAAACATTGAGCATTCACATCTAGAAGGTTTGCAACRACCATTACCAATTCCAGAGTGGAAATGGAAAGYGRTAACTATTGATTTTATTACTCAAATGTYGAAGACAACAAGGCAACATGATTTCAAGTTTTTTTCTAGGTTACAAAGCCTAGGGAAAAACCTYGAGTTCTTCCTCTCATTTCGACGATGGTACCTASGRTAAACYCTAGAATCTTCARRGCACAAGGTCGGTCAACAATAGGWCTCAAGCCATTACAACAATATACTCATCATGARCTCAACATGTCACTYGTGAGAATTGACAATCATTCCYTCCAACCACCMGAGCKAAACCCAATTSAYARGMAACATGATTTCATAATGGTAGTGGTGGACAAATTAACCAAAGTTGATCACTTTATTCCAGTTAAGTTGGCTCATAAGATAACTAATATAGYAGAGATTTACTTGAAAGAGTAAACATGGAGCATTCACATCTAGAAGGTTTGCTACAACCATTACCAATTCCAGAGTGGAAATGGGAAGTGGTAACTATTGATTTTATTACTCAGTTGTCGAAGACAAAAAGGCACGATTTCATTTTTTTTCTAGGTTACAAAGCCTAGGTATAACCCTTGAGTTCTTCCCCTCATTTCGAGGATGGTACCTAGGGTAAACCCTAGAATCTTCAGGGCACAAGGTCGGTGAACAATAGGGCTCAAGCCATTACAACAATATACTCATCATGAGCTCAACATGTCACTTTTGAGAATTGAACTCGGGCGGGGACATTCCAAATTTATTTATTTGAAATATTTATTTGAACATCAAATTTTAAATGCTAAGAAAACAAGATTGTTGGAATTTACTAGTGAAATGATTTTGATATTAAACATATTAGAGGGAAGGAGAAAATAGAGTTAATGCCCATAATTCTTGTGAATTAAGAATTTTGTATTAAAAAAAATGCAAAATGCTATGTACGCTGGACATCCTCGTTTCATTATGCAACACAATAAGTCAATATTTTTGGTTAGGAATGAATAAATATGTGGTTGATTATTAGGTGCATGGAATGTCAAAGAGTAAACATGGGTCATTCACATCTAGAAGGTTTGCTACAACCATTACCAATTCCAGAGTGGAAATGGGAAGTGGTAACTATTGATTTTATTACTCAGTGGTCGAAGACAACAAGGCACGATTTCATTTTTTTTCTAGGTTACAAAGCCTAGGTATAACCCTAGAGTTCTTCCCCTCATTTTGAGGATGGTACCTAGGGTAAAACCTAGAATCTTCAGGGCACAAGGTTGGTGAACAATAGGGCTCAAGCCATTACAACAATATACTCATCATGAGCTCAACATGTCACTTGTGAGAATTGAACTCGGGTGGGGACACTCCATCACCGATCCTACACCCTGAGGGCTAATGGTTTGAAATATTTATTTGAACATCAAAATTTAAATGCTAAGAAAACAAGATTGTTGGAATTTATTAGTGAAATGATTTTGATATTAAACATATTAGAGGGAAGGAGAAAATAGAGTTAATGCCCATACTTCTTGTGAATTAAGAAATTTGTATTAAAAGAAATGAAAAATGCTATGTACGTTGGACATCCTCGTTATGCAACACAATAAGTCAATATTTTTGGTTAGGAATGAATACATATGTGGTTGATTATTAGGTGCATGGAATGTCAAAGACTAAACATTAAGCATTCACATCTAGAAGGTTTGCAACAACCATTACCAATTCCAGATTGGAAATGGGAAGTGGTAACTATTGATTTTATTACTCAAATGTCGAAGACAACAAGGCAACATGATTTCAAATTTTTTTCTAGGTTACAAAGCCTAGGGAAAACCCTCGAGTTCTTCCTCTCATTTCGACGATGTTACCTAGGGTAAACCCTAGAATCGTCAGGGCACAAGGTCAGTCAACAATAGGTCTTAAACCGTTACAACAATATACTCATCATGAGCTCAACATGTCACTTGTGAGAATTGAAAATCATTCCTTCCAACCACTCGAGCTAAACTCAATTGACAGGAAACATGATTTCATAATGGTAGTGGTGGACAAATTAACCAAAGTTGATCCCTTTATTCCAGTTAAGTTGGCTCATAAGATAACTAATATAACATAGATTTACTTGAAAGAGTAAACATTGAGCATTCACATCTAGAAGGTTTGCTATAACCATTACCAATTCCAGAGTGGAAATGGGAAGTGGTAACTATTGATTTTATTACTTAGTTGCCGAAGACAACAAGGCAACATGATTTCATTTTTTTTCTAGGTTACAAAGCCTAGGTATAACCCTCGAGTTCTTCCCCTCATTTTGAGGATGGTACCTAGGGTAAACCCTAGAATCTTCAGGGCACATGGTCGGTCAACAATAGGGCTCAAGCCATTACAACAATATGCTCATCATGAGCTCAACATGTCACTTGTGAGAATTGAACTTGGGTGGGGACACTCCATCACTGACCCTACACCCTGAGGGCTACTGGTTTGAAATATTTATTTGAACATCAAATTTTAAATGCTAAGAAAACAAGATTGTTGGAATTTATTAGTGAAATGATTTTGATACTAAACATATTAGAGGGAAGGATAACATAAAGTTTTTTCCCATAATTCTTGTGAATTAAGAAATTTGTATTAAAAAAAATGCAAAATGCTATGTACGCTGGACATCCTCATTATGCAGCACAATAAGTCAATATTTTTGGTTAGGAATGAAAAAAGATGTGGTTGATTATTAGGTGCATGGAATGTCAAAGAGTAAACATTGAACATTCACATCTAGAAGGTTTGCAACAACCATTACCAATTCCAGAGTGGAAATGGAAAGTGGTAACTATTGATTTTATTACTCAAATGTCGAAGACAACAAGGCAACATGATTTCAAGTTTTTTTCTAGGTTACAAAGCCTAGGGAAAAACCTCGATTTCTTCCTCTCATTTCGACGATGGTACCTAGGGTAAACCCTAGAATATTTAGAGCACAAGGTCGGTCAACAATAGGTCTCAAGCCATTACAACAATATACTCATCATGAGCTCAACATGTCACTTGTGAGAATTGACAATCATTTCTTCCAACCACCCGAGCTAAACCCAATTCACAGGCAACATGATTTCATAATGGTAGTGGTGGACAAATTAACCAAAGTAACTAATATAGCAGACATTTACTTGAAAGAGTAAACATTGATCATTCACATCTAGAAGGTTTGCTACAACCATTTCCAATTCCATAGTGGAAATGTGAAGTGGTAACTATTGATTTTATTACTCAGTTTCCGAAGACAACAAGGCAACATGATTTCATTTTTTTTCTAGGTTACAAAGCCTATGTATAATCCTCGAGTTCTTCCCCTCATTTCGAGGATGGTACCTAGGGTAAACCCTAGAATCTTCAGAGCACAAGGTTGGATCAAGCCATTACAACAATATACTCATCATGAGCTCAACAAGTCACTTGTGAGAATTGAACTTGGGTGGGGACACTCCATCACCCACCCTACACCCTGAGGGCTACTGGTTTGAAATATTTATTTGAACATCAAATTTTAAATGCTAAGAAAACAAGATTGTTGGAATATATTAGTGAAATGATTTTGATATTAAACATATTAGAGGGAAGGACAAAATAGAGTTTATGACCATAATTCTTGTGAATTAAGAAATTTGTATTAAAAAAAATGCAAAATGCTATGTATGCTGGACATTCTTGTTATTAGGTGCATGGAATGTCAAAGAGTAAACATTGAGCATTCACATCTAGAAGGTTTGAAACAACCATTACCAATTCCAGAGTGGAAATGGGAAGTGGTAACTATTGATTTTATTACTCAAATGTCGAAGACAACAAGACAACATGATTTCAAGTTTTTTTCTAGGTTACAAAGCCTAGGGAAAACCCTCGAGTTCTTCCTCTCATTTCGACTATGGTACCTAGGTTAAACCCTAGAATCTTCAGGGAACAAGGTCGGTCAACAATAGGTCTCAAGCCATTACAACAATATACTCATCATGAGCTCAACATGTCACTTGTGAGAATTGACAATCATTCCTTCCAACCACCCGAGCTAAACCCAATTGATAGGCAACATGATTTCATAATGGTAGTGGCAGACAAATTAACCAAAGTTGATCACTTTATTCCAGTTAAGTTGGCTCATAAGATAGCTAATACAACAGAGATTTACTTGAAAGAGTAAACATTGAACATTCACATCTAGAATGTTTGATACAACCATTACCAATTCTAGAGTGGAAATGGGAAGTGGTAACTATTGATTTTATTACTCAGTTGCTGAAGACAACAAGGCAACATAATTTCATTTTTTCTCTAGGTTACAAAGCCTAGGTATAACCCTCGAGTTCTTCCACTCATTTCGAGGATGGTACCTAGGGTAAACCCTAGAATCTTCAGGGCACAAGGTCTGTCAACAATAGGGCTCAAGCCATTACAACAATATACTCATCATGAGCTCAACATTGTTAGAAAAACAAGACTGTGGAGCAATAAAATAAAACAAATGCGGAAACAAAACACAAAAGATACACAATACAATAGAGACACAGATTTACGTGGTTCACCCAGTGTGGGCTATGTCCACCAGAGAAATTGCCAGGTCCTTCCTTTATTATTATCCAGCATATGAAGGGATACAACCTACAACAAACCTGCTGTAACTTTCTCTTATTTCTCTCACAATCTCCTATCTCAGAATACAATGTTCGCCATCAACCATAGTTGCAATACATTTCCCTCATAAAAGAGGGTTGCCTTTTAGGGAAAAAAACTCTAACATAATCTCTATTGTTAGATCTGTGACCTTATAATGAACGGTCCAGATTTACAATGAAATTACAATATACATTTACAAGACAATTTTTCCGTTGGGGGCTTCGCCCCCGAACCCCCACTAGGGGCCCGCTTGCCCCCAGACTCCCTAGTTGGGGGGATAGCTCCCCCGGACCCCGCAGAGGGGGTACCCCCCCTCTGCACTCCCCCGCGTGGAAGAGTGTACATACTTCTGGGGTGTAAATACTTCATGGGGTATAAACATGACTGAAATTAAAAGACCTTTGAATCAGGAAGATAATCAGGCTTCACAACCAACAAACATGTCACTTGTGAGAATTGAACTTGGGTGAGGAGGATGACAATCATTCCTTCCAACCACTCGAGCTAAACCCGATTCACAGGGAACATGATTTCTTAATGGTAGTGGTGGACAAATTAACCAAAGTTGATCACTTTATTCCAGTTAAGTTGACTCATAAGATAACTAATATAGCAAAGATTTACTTGAAAGAGATTGCCACGTTTGCATGGGATACTTGAAGCAATTATTTCAGACAGAGATCCAAAGTTTACCCCAAACTTTTGGAAATGATTATTTAGGAGTTTTGGTACAAATACGAACTTTAATACAACATATGATCTACAAATAGATGTGAAAATAGAGAGTCAATCAAGTGATTAAAGACATGTTAATAATGTATGGGAGGATTACTTGCATTTAGTGGAATTCACATACAATAATGAATACCAAGCTTCATTGAAGATAATTCTATTTGATACATTGCATGGCAAAATGTGTAATACTCTAATTAGTTGTGACAATCTTGTAGACATAGTAGTACTTGGAATAGAGCTATTCAGAAATGGAAGAGCAAAAGCTCAATATCAAGCATATATTTAAAGGAAAAACATGACAAAAAATCGAGTTAATAGTTAGGGAGCATGTTTTTATGAAAGTATAGCCAATAAATAATTCATTGAAGTTGGGGAGCTGCACTAAATTGGCTGCCAAATATTGTGGTCCATTTGAGATCTTGGATAGGATAGGACATGTTTTATACATGCTTGCATTGTTTGCTACCATAAAAGTTCATAATGTGTTTTGTGTTGTTGAAAAAGTATGTACATGACCCTAATCAAAAAGTATGTACATGACCCTAATCAAAAGGAAACTTCTAGGTACACCTAGTGTGTATATTGGATAGGGAGGTCACTGCCGAAGTTTGAGTAGCTTCGTAAGATATTCCTATTATATTTGTAATGATAAAACCCTAAAAGACATTGTCATTATATTTGGCCCTATTGTGCCTTTGTAAAAGTCAACCTTTTTGTTCCTAGACAAGTAATTTGTAAATTATAAGGGTAAATTGTCATGTCAGCCCTAGCTTAATTAAGGGGGTAGTGAAATGTGTATTTATAAGGAGGCTAGGCGCCTCATTTGACATGACACACAACACAAGCTCCTATCTTTTGCAGTGCACAGGTTTGAGGAGGATAACCGGTGGCAAGGAGAAGACGTCTTAGTGACCTATCTTGGGCAAGGAGAAGACGTCTTAGTGACATATCTTGGTCAAGTGGTGCGCTACTCTATTATGGGCTAGGTTTTTTGCTTTAGCTTATGTTATGGTGAGATCTCTCATGTAGAGATATTGTACTTGTTGAAGAATCTATATTAAAGAAGTTTTGCTGGGTTTTCTCCCCCATGAGGGTTTCCCAAGATAAATAGTGTAATGTTGTTTAGTGATCCTTATTGTTATGGTTATTGTTTTAATGCTTTAAAGTTAAAGAATACTTAACATATTAACTGATATAAGAGAATTTTAACTTGGTATCAGAGCAGGCCTGTAAGAAGTCATTTTCACAGTAAATAGAAGCTATTGCAATTGAAAAAACTGTTGCAACTGTAAAACCCTAGAAGGTGACGTCACACATTTTCATAAGGAGTTTGATCAAGCCAAGACCATTAGTGAAATCGCCTTAGGAGAGCTCTTTTTTCCCCTGGAGCAGATGTAAAAAATTTGAAGTTTTAAAATTTAGGGTTTTCTCATAAAAACCCTAGACGTCTTGGAAACTACTCTCTATTAAGCTTATAAACTCTTGTTCTTTGAAAAAGTTTTTATTATATCTCTGGTTAAGGGAAGGATGACACCTATCACCAAGCTTGTTGAGAAGCTTGAAGGAGTTGATAACTTCCGAGCATGGAAGTACAAAGTAATGCTCATTCTCGAAGAAAATGACTTGGAAAATCTTGTGAAGGAAGAAGTTCCATAGCCAGAGGGAGATGAAGCCAAAGCTAAGAATAAGAAGGATATGGCAAGGGAAAAGAGAATGATTGTTGATTCTATCAAGGACCATTTGATCCCTCACGTCTCATCAGTAACAACTCCCAAGCAAATGTTCAATGCCCTATCCTGATTGTTTGAAGGAAAAAATATCAATCAGAAGATGACCTTGAGGACACAACTCAAGAGTGCGAAGATGAAAAGTTAAGAATCCATTCAATCATACTTCACAAGGGTATCTCAGACCAAGTAGAAACTTCAAGCCATTGGAGATACGATCGAAGAAGTCGAGTTAGTGATGACCACCATGAATGGCCTACCGAAATCTTGGGAATCATTCATCCAAGGAATTTGTTCAAGAAGAAAGCTAATGAAATTCAATAGACTATGGGAGGATTGCACTCATGAAGAAGCAAGGTTGGTGGCAAGAGAAGAGAAACTAGGAGAGGAAGAAAATCAAGCCCTAGCAACTCTTTCCAGAAAAGGAAAGAGAAAGAAAGAAGTACACGCACACAAGAAACCCCACTGACCTCATAAGTCACAAAAGTTCAAGAAGGATTTCTCAAATTATAGATGATTCATCTGCCAAAAGATGGGACACATTGCTATACATTGTCCCTAGTCTAAAGATAAAGTCGAAAAAGGAAAGTATGGAAAACATCATGCTCATGCCGCAGAAGATGACCATGATAAATGAAGAGAGGAAGACACAAGTGAATAATACGTTTTGATCTCATCTCTTACAGGTACAATCACTCACAGAAGTAACACATGACTTATTGATAGTGGTGCTTCTAAGCACATGACCGATTTCAAGGAGTCTCTCTCAGATATAGTTGAGAAAGATTCACCTCACAAGGTGAAGCTTGGTGATGACTATCAATATCCCATCAAATGTGTAGGAGAAGCAACCTACAAGCTAGAATCTGGAAAACCCTTGAAGATGAAGGATGTTTTGCTTGTACTTGGTTTGAAGAAAAATCTCCTTTCTATCTAAGCTTTAGATGAGAAAGGATTCATAGTTGCATTTATTGATGGTGAAGTACTTATGTGGCCAAAATGAAAATCTATTGTTGTTTCCATAGTGATTGGTGTCCAATAAGGATGATTATACAAGTTGAAGGGACACTCAATATCCACATTAGTACATAGTATCATCACTCCAAGTGAACTATGGCATAGAAGGTTTTCTCACTTAAATTACAAGGCGTTACCGATCGTGAGCAAGATAGTGACATGTTTCCTTGATATCCAAGTGGACCATGAAGGCATATGCAAGGGATGCACACAAGGCAAGAACGTGAAGAAGCCGTTTCCAAGCAGTGATAGCAAGGAAAAAGGACTGTTGGACATCATACACTCAGTTGTGTGTGGACCTATGTCAACCACCTCCCTTAGTAGGTATGCTTATTATGTTTCTTTTATTGATGATTACTCACATAAAACTTGGATTTATGTTTTGAAATCTAAGAATAAAGTGTTCAACAGGGTCAAAGAGTTCAAGGTTCTTGTTTAAAATCTGTCGGAAAAGAAAATCAAAATACTAAGATTAGATAATGGAGGATAATTCACATAAGATGAATTCAAATCATTCTATAAGGAAGTTGGGATTAAGAGGGATCTCTCTACTCCCTACAATCCTCAACAAAATGGCGTGGAAAAAAGGAAGTATCGTACTATCATGGAAGCAATGAAAGCCATGATTCATGGCAAAGACCTACTAAAAAAGATGCTAAAACTTTTGTGTATGTACAAAACAGAAGTCCCCACCGTGTACTTGGGAACAAGACTCCAAAAGAGACGTTGACAGGTGAAAAAACAGAAGTCAGCGACTTGAGGATATTCAAATGTCCTGTTTATGTGCATGTCCCCAAGGACAAGAGATCGAAGCTAGACCCTTCAAGAAAGAAGGGTACATTTGTTGGATACAATGAGACATAAAAGGCGTATAGAGTCTACATCTATGGTCACTGTCAGATTAAGACTTGTAGAGATGTTACCTTTGATAAAGATGAAACTTTCAGTAGGTCAAGAAAAAACCTTTTTGTATGAGATCCATGATGAGGAGCTTATAGCTCCCAGGATTGCAGATGCAGAGGGAGACAAATATATTGTACAACCAAGGCGTGATCAAGAATATCATGACATGGCGAAACCACGAAGACTTGAGGATTCCCCTCAAGATCAGACTAGGAAAAGAAGACTAGATTGGGCTCGTGAAATCACTCAGGACATAGAAACGTATGGTGCCCCAGATGGAACCTTCAAAGAAAACAAGAGACAAAAAACCATACTCTAGTTATGTGGCATTGTTGAGTGATATTATTGATGCTAATCCTACTTGTTATGAAGAGGCCGTAGGAAAGAAAGAATGGAAGGATGCCATGGTTGAAGAATATCATTCCATAGTAAAGAATGATGTTTGGGATGTGGTTCCTAGACCGAAAGACAAAACAATTGTAAGTTCCAAGTGGATTTACAAAACAAAGCATTCAACTGATGGAAGTATCGAGAAATACAAGGAAAGGTTCATAGCACGTGGCTTCTCCTAGAAGGAAGGAATCAATTATGAGGAGACGTTTTCCCCTTTGGCAAGATACACTTCAATAAGAACTATACTTGCGCTAGCGACCAAGATGAAGTGGAAGGTACACCAAATGGACATGAAGACAACTTTTCTAAATGGTGTAATAGAAGAAGAAGTGTATGTGGAGAAACCACAAGGCTTTGAGACACATGATAGTCAGACACATGTGTGCAGATTGAAGAAATCCTTGTATGGGTTAAAGCACGCACCCTGAGCATGGTACAAAAGGATCGATAGTTTCTTGATGAGCTTGGGATTTACCAAGAGTAAAGCATATTCCAACCTCTACTTCAAGGTTGTGAATGGAGGTCCAATGATATTTCTCTTGTACATGGATGACTTGTTCCTCACAAGTGTTGAGAAGCTCATCAATGAAAGCAAGAGGAAGCTTGCTGTTGAGTTTGACATGAAATACCTAGGTATGATGCACTATTTCTTAGGTATGGAGGTATGGCATAGACCGTGTGAGATTTTACTCAACCAAGGAAAATATGAAGTCGAGATTATGAAGAGATTCAAAATCATAGACTTAAGGCCATGCCTACACCCATGGTGACAAATATGAAATTTTTGTGTGATACATCTTTAGAGATGGTGGATGCCACCATGTATAGACATCTTATTAGTTCGTTAATGTACTTAACGAACACGAGACCAGATTTATGTTTTGCAGTGAACACCTTGAGTCAGTATATGGTTGAGCCGAGACGTGTTCAATTGATTTTGGAAAAAAACATGTGATGAAGTACCTTAAGGGTACAATTGATTATGGTCTCAGGTATGGCTCAGATTGTGAGATAAGCCTTCAAGGATTTACTGATTCAGATTGGGACGGTAGTGTTGAGGACCAGAAGAGTACATCTGGATGTTGCTTTAGTTTGGGATCAACTATGATCTCATGGTTTAGTAGGAAGAAAACTAGTGTGGCACTTAGTACAACCGAGGAAAAGTACATAACAACGTGTTCAACATGTAGTGAAACAATGTGGCTTCAGAAACTACTTGTTGGTTTGTTTGATCTCGAGTTAGAGGCGACTTGTATTTGGTGTGACAACTAGAGTTGTGTGAAGTTGTCAGAGAACCCAGTGTTCCATGACAAGTCCAAGCACATTGAGATCAAGTACCATTATATTAGAGATATGGTACAAAGAGGAACATTGAAGCTCCCGTATGTTGCTACTGACGAGCAGGTAGCATATGTGCTTACCAAGCCTCTGTGGAGAGTGAAGTTTGTATACTTCATAGACAAGTTTGGTGTGGTCTAGATGGACATCCCTAGTAAAGGGAGTGGTGAGTGCTGATACATTTATAGGGAAGCATGTGATCCCTCTTCAAAGAACCCAATGTTTCATGACAAGTCCAAGCACCTCAAGATCAAGTACCATTATGTTAGATATATGGTACAAAGAGGAACAATGAAGCTCCAATATGTTGCTACTGATGATCAGGTAACATATGTGTTTACCAAGCCCTTGTTGAGAGTGAAGTTTGTATACTTCAAAGACAATCTTGGTGTGGTTTATAAGGACATCCATAAATGTAAAGGGAGTGGTGAGTGCTGTTACATTTCCAGGGAAACATGTGATCCCTCTTTAGAGGGAGTGTTCTCATCCAATATGAAAAGGGGCTGGCACTGAGAAGTGTGATTCATCCAACATGAAAAAGGGTTGGCACTAAATGTTATCATTCAATATGAAAAAGGAATGGCACTGAGAAGTGAGACTCATCCAACATGAAAAAGGGTTGGTAGTGAGTGTTGTTGCTACTCCAGTGAGCTTCGAAAAAAGCCTGGTATGTAGAGGCTACTCCAGTGAGCTTAGGAAAAATTCTGGTACGCCTTGTGTTATTGCTACTCCACTGAGCTTCGACAAAAGTCTGGTACGTAGAGGCTACTCTAGTGAGCTTAAGAAAAAGTATGGTATGCCTGGTGTTACTGCTACTCTAGTGAGCTTTGTCAAAATTCTGGTACGCGGAGGCTACTCCAGTGAGCTGCGACAAAAGTATGGTATGCCTAGTTACTAATTCTTACAAACTAGATACCAAATTATGTGTGAACTGGTGAGTTGAAGACATGATGCTGTTGAAGACACTGGATGCATGACGTGGTTACAAAACTTCTTTGGTATAGATTCATGGAAGTCAACAAGTCAATGATTGTGTATACATAAGTACATAAATAGTCGTGATGATCGTGCCTGAAGAATACCTTCCTTGCTAAGAGGGAGTGTTGAAGTTTGAGTAGATTCAAAAGATATTCCTATTATATTTGTAATGACAAAACCCTAGAAGAAATTGTCATTATATTTGGCCCAATGGTGCCTTTGTAAAAGTCGGCCCTATTGTGCCTAGACAAGTCAATTGTAAGTTATAAGGGTAAATTTTCAAGTCGACCCTGACTTAATTAAGGGGGCAATCCAATGTGTATTTATAAGTGAGCTAGGTGCATCATTTTTCACAACACACAACACAAGCTCTCTATCTTTGCAGTGTGCAAGTTTCAGGAGGATAACCAGTGGAAAGGAGAAGACGTCTTAGTGACCTATCTTGGTCAGGTGGTGCGCTACTCTGTTATGCTTTAGGTTTTTTGGTTTAGCTTCTATTATGGTGAGATCTCTCATGTAGAGATATTGTACTTGTTGATGAATCTATACTAAAGAAGTTTTGCCGGGTTTTCTCCCCCATGAGGGTTTCCTAGGATAAATATTGTGTAATGCTATGGATGTCTTTCTTTCAGTGATCCTTATTGTTATGGTTATTGTTTTAATGCTTTAAAGTTAAATAATACATAACATCTTAACTGCTATAAGAGAATTTTAACAGTTACTGTGCTCAAGAACAATCATAGGGTAGTGAAAGGTCTAGTGGATCCACTACAACCTTGAAGAAGTGGAGTGGGCACTAAAGGATGCAATGCGAGAGACATTTCCACATGTGTTTTGACTTTTTGGTTTAAAAATTATTGTATACAATGGTGATGTGCATTGAAGACGATGCAAAATTTAGGGGGAGGGAAATGTAATACCCCAGTTTTGATCCCTATTATGTATGTATATGAGAATGGTTTAAGGTCAGACGATGTAATATCTAAGATTGTACAATGGATGATAAGGACAAAAGAATGAGGTGCTATCACTCCACAAGAGGGGAAAGAAAGAGTACTTTGGGGGAGTCAAGGGGGCTAAAGAAATATACTATTATTTTTATTGATAAAATTACATCCTTAACATTGTTTAATTAGTATTCTTTAATAGTGATAAGAGAGGAAACTGATGTACTTTCCATGAGTTCACATGGTTTCTCATTCACATGCAATTTTACCTATGCCTTTTTCGGCCATGATGGGGAGAGAATTCAAATGTTGTTGGGGGATGTTTGAATTAACGAAGAGTCCAAATTATTAGGGGTTCCAGGTACCAAGGGTTTGAGTGACCAATCCATTTGAACTACCATTTCAGTTTGAATCTTCATGTTGTACTAGTTACCATTCAATGGTGGAATTGGATATTAAATTTGGGAGAGATCGAATTTCCAACATGCTGGGGAAATTAAAGAGTTACTATATGAGTTGGAACAACCATAGATATACTATAAACGGGTTATGGAGAGATACAACCTTGAATTATGACAAAATTGTCTGTATGGAATGATAATCATTGCCATTGAGGAATTTCACTACAACTGATAATCCTTTGAATCCAGGTGGTGAGATTTTTTAGATAGCTTGTTCCATAGCCCTAGAGGGAAGTGGGATAACCTAAAGAACTTCATTATGAACATGGGAACTGCCTCATGAGAAGAGAGTTACAACCAGTCATAGGAAAATTTCACCATTGTGGATTCATAGCCTTAGCTTCAGGGTGGCTTATGTTGTAGAGAGAATTGGTGCATCGAGGAGCCTATGGTTGGATATAACGCCTTTTTTGTGCAGCTAGTTGGTGGAAAATATACTGATAAGTGTTAATGAATATACTTGTGAATTGTGTTAAATTAATGTTGTTTGTGTTATGGATTTTATTACTTTCTGGTTTGTTCAACATTGTTTGTATGTGTAAGTCCTCACTTATAATTTATGGTGCCTGTTGAAACAAAGTTTATTTTTTCTTCTCTAAATCCAAACCTCCTTTTTTCTTGATTATGGAGCCACCCTTGGCTCAAAAAAGAAGGCAAAAGGTCTTTCGAGACTTTCGGTTTTCAAAGTCCAGCCGTTCACTAAGTATGTTTTTTTTAACAACAAATCCTAAGTCTCGATGCCGAAGTCCCGAAAAAGTGATCTTTTAAAAGGATTTAAACCGATCTTAAAGGTAACGATTAAAAACGTTAATGGATTTCCAAGCCTTCCACATGTTCTTTTTCAGTAATCTCAACTCAAACAACTTTTAAAGTCCCGACGCGTTGATCACGAAATACCTTTTAATCATGATTAATTAAGTTTTAAACTCTTTAACATATCAATAATCAATCGTAATTCGAGAAATCAGAGAGTCGAACTTGAGTCTCCTTAAACTCCTATTCCCGAAGTCGTGAAGTTCTTAAAAGATAACGATATGTTTATTAAGAAGTAAGAAGGTTTAACGATAATAAACTCCATCGCGATTTCTTGTGTTGAAAAATCGTCGGAATCCCAATACTCCAAATCACGAAAAGTAAAGACTAGCCCCTGATCGCGACTAATTAAAACAAGTGGTTAGCACCTAAATACATCCCATCGCGGTTTCACGATTCAGGATTCATTTGTATCATACCTCTTGGGGACACGATGTTCGAAACTCCGAAACACGAAATACCGAAAGAATTAAGCGCTTAAACACAAATTAATTTAAATTTAAAGCAACATTAAGGACTGTTAAATAAATTGTCGTGTTTCTCCATTCGAGAGTTCTTGATGACATTCCTTTTGAAATCCCAGTTTTGAATCGCCGATATGTGGTAGTATCTATAACAGATTAATGAATATATTTTTAACATAGAGTGCGTATCTCCAAGCATACCATCTCCATTAAAGCATTTAATTTTTATCGCCTGTATCGGTACGATAAATTTAAGACAAGCTAAAGGTTTTTATTTTTCATAGACACCATTGCACCCAGAAAAGCGCCTAAGAAGAGTGAAGAAGCAGGTGGAAGCTCAAATCCGGATGGATATGTGGTATCAGACACTATGCCACATGATGTGGACACAATCAAATCTTGGAGGCAAATTTTTGAGAACTTGGACTATGAGATTAGGAATTGCCCAGACGATTCGGGAATGAAAGGACTGAAAATAAACTCAGAGACATAGGAGAGTCTGAGCTGCACAAAATAGCCACACAACCTAGACTCATGCCGTATAATGTCATGGTATGTTGGGCTCTAGAGAAAACTGATGTTCCAACAAGGAGTATTCAAAACAACCAAGAGGTCATCGTCGAATCGTTCAGACCCGAACACATCCAAGTAATGTAAAAACTGCCCCCTACTTCTAAATACATTTATAATGACGAATTAATGACGGAATTTCAAAGAAAGGAGTGCACAGAGTTCGATCAAACATATCCAAATATAATCAAAGACTGGTGGGGAATTCCAACAAGATTTAGAGCCGATACCCATGGCATCTATGCCACAACTTCGTTAAAAAAATACATGGTTTATATAGCCCTGATGCTATCTAGACTCTTCAGGAAGAAAAAACCTACCCATTTACCTGCAGAATGGGTGCCACTTATGCACGAAGTAGCTGAGGGTTACAGTTTCAACTGGGGTAAAATGTTATCAGATAATTTAGCTAGTGAGGTTGCAGAGTACCAAACAACAAAATCAAAAGGACGACCTACATATTTTTACATGTCTTCCTATATTATGGATGTGGTTTGTTACATGACTCCATTCCCTTTGATGAGATGGAGTTGGAACCCAGCCTGTGCGAAGCCCATTCATGTTTATCATTCTAAGCTATGGGAAGAAAATGTTAAATATGTATTTTACGAAATCTGCCACTACGTAGTGATACCTCTACACCAAATTTTGTATGGCTATGCACCCCCTCGTATTTCAGAGCAAATCACGTGAAATCTCAGGTTGATCTCAGATTGGTTTATTGAAGAGGGTTTTTCCTATGTCAGGGTTTTCAGGTGCTCGATTCCTCCCCACGCACTTCCGAAATTCCTCCCCGACAAACAGGTGTGGAGGGAGGTGGCCTACCAAATAATAACAGGTGGCATCGACACTGAATTGAAAGCATCTCAAAAGAAGTTCTGGCCGCTTTTTCCTGTACAGATTGGGAAGTGTTCACTGCTTAACTTTGGTCATTCCAAGGTTGAAGCTGCAGCATTGGAAGACATCAAATTGGTAGACCCTGAACTCAGAAAACATGACCCTTATCAAATTGTAGGAAATCATCTTACTCACTGCAATATGAAGATGTATGAACATGAAGCTTCTCCTTGCGACGACATGTTCAAGGGAGCCAAAACCTATTAGGAAATATTAGACAGAGTTCAGGCATTATCACCCGACCTACAGACCAACTTTCTGACTTTCCAGAAGCACATGCGAAGTGGTTTGCTGAAGATACTACAGGGAGAAACAAAAACCCCTCCTCCAACTCAAGGAAATACTCTCCCATGTTTCAGATCAGAGGCTCAGGATAAAGAGTCTGCAGAAGAAAATCCAAAGAAGACTGAAGCATCTTCACAAAAGGCAAAAGCTTCACAATCAAAGAATCCAGGGTCTGAAACAAGTTCTAAATCCGAGACTCCTTCAAAGTCGGGTCAAACGATTCCACCTTCATCATCGACTATTCCTGTTGATATCCCTAAAACAGCATGAGAAACTCAATCTTCAGAATTGGGCAGCCCTATTGCATCATTAACTCCCATACAATCAACTTTTGGGAACTCCCATCTGCAAATCATATATGCATGTGACCTTACTCCTATCTCTTGAGAAGAGATACCTTCCTCTGACTACTTTTTAAGTAAGAAGAGGAAGGCAATATTAAAATAGGAAATGCATCTGAGAGAAGGCACAATGGTGAAGAAACATAGCGTGCTCGTAGATGGGAAAAACCTATAAGAGGAAGACTTCGCTATAAAAGTAGCAGGCTCTATGGGAGCTTTGGCAACTGCCAATTTATTCTCGGTTGACTCTATGAAAACAAGGCTGAAGAAGAAAAATCAAATGATAGGTCAGCTGCAGGACCAAATAAGGAACATAGAAAATAATATTCGAGAGGAGGTAAACCAAAGAGTTGAAAACGCCAGGACTGCTGACAAACAGGAAATGCAATTGTTGAAATCTAGTTTAGATGAAGCAAACAAGCAGATGTAAATGAGTCAAGCACAGGTTATTCGGCACGAGGAATTAGTGAGAAAGCTACAGGCTGAGTTGAAGTCTATTGAAGGATAAGTTGTGAATATAAAAGAATTTCAAGCCCAAGCACTAGAGGTGCATGAGAAACTTCAAGCATAACAACAAAACATGCTTTCTAAGATAGAAACCATTCAAAACTATTACCTAGAAATAAGCCACTTGATGGATAACATTTCTTTCAAGGATAAAGAGGCTACAACAACTTGCGCTGCTTTCCAAAAGGCAGTAATGTTTTTGGCTAGAGAGGAAGTACCAGCAATCCCGAAGCTCACTGTAGAAGAAAAGATCATGGGAGATATCATATTAAAAACATGGGAGACCAATATTGCCGAAAGTAGGAAAATGGCAAGAGAAGTTAAGAAAGAGTGTGAAGAAGTGTTTGATCAACTAGATACAAAAACACTGGGCATTGGGGAAGGTGATTGTCCCGGGCTATTAGGACAAATCAATGTTGTGAGGCATCAACTGCATATCAAGGAGAGCTGGAATGAAGCCCAGCTCGAGATCTCACAATTGAAGCAACTTAACATCGCCCAAATAGATAAGTGGCTAATAAAGCCAAATCTACAGTTGCAGTGGACAAAGTTTGAAAAGGTAAAGATTGAAGACAGGCTACCCCAAATTCATAAAAAGTTGTATGTGTTTGAAGAAAAGGATACGATAGAACCTTCCATAATTTTGGCACAGTTTCTTGGCAGGTGTGTCGAGTGTGTTGGGTCGAGCGAAGGAAGTGCTTCAAAGAAATGATGAAATAACACATGTATGCTCGTTTTTGTCCAACTGTTAGAAAAGAAAAAGTGACCGAGCAAAACGATTCAAATTCTATATTCTGTAACCGTTATCACAGAGGAGATTAGGAGACTACCAACCATCTAGGGTTGATAATTGTCTTGTATAAATACAATTTTGAAAGTGATACCAAAGGATTCTTTTTGGCCGATTGTAGCAGAAAAGTTCTTCATTTTTCCAAAATTAATACAAATGCAAGTTGGAGATTCCATAACTCGCCAAGTTTGAGTTATGTGTTCTTCTGTTATTTCATATTTAACATCATTTCTTATGTATCTTTGATGAATGCTTAGCTGTAATTTAATACAACCTCTGCTGTGGTGATTGAATTTTTTTAGTGATCTAATCGTTTACAGTTTTTCCTCTGTATAGGCTATCAACACTTACAAGACATGTGAATGACTTAGATATTTATATTCGATGCTTCATTAAAGTTTTTTCCTTTTCTATTTTCAGTTTAATTCAGATACGGGAAACTACCATTGATGTTGCTACACTGTAAATTCAAAATTTGGAAATTTTTCTTATACAATCTAAAAAAGAAGAAACAACTTAAAAAACAACCAATCCTTAAGACTTTCCTCCTCCATGACTGTACCAGTTACGAGACAACCCAATATTGAACCCGATCTTACAGATCAGACCAGTATTGCCTTAAGTCTTTTCAACACTATCTTAAAAAATGCCACCACCTGGGTTGAACTTGAACGTTCATGGGCAACCATTGAGCATGACATCAATGTCCAGGAACAATTGGAGGCTAGACAAAGACAACTCAAGAAACAACCATAGCTCCTTTTCCTTTTAAAGAGTTGTTTTCCTCTTATTTTTATCATAGAACCTCTTTTTTGATGCCTAGACCTTATACTCCCAAGCCTTGAGTATAAACTTTGGACTAACATATTTTTGGCGCCGTTGTCGGGGAACAGAGAGACGAAATTATTTTCTCTGGGAAAACGACATTTATAAGTTTCCCTCTTTGATAGTGAACAAAGAGTGAACACATTTCAAAGGCTCAGTTATTATTCACTTGGCGACTCCACGTTTAAGTAAGATGGCATCCAGTCGAAGGAACACTAGACAAAAACCGGATGCTAAGCAGACCAAGCCTGTTTCCGATCCCCGAAAAAATACTAAAGACAAGAGGTTTCATTAAGCAAACTACTATGGCCTACCAGCCTAAACATGCACAACCTATGGCTAAGTTTCCACTTGAAACGATAACTTCGCAAGAAGTTTCCACCCAAACCCTTTCTGGAGAAACGTTGGCTAAGGTAGTTGAAGCCGAGACCACAAACCCGAATTTAGTGTTCCCAGAAATCAAGTCTGAATCTCATCCGACTACCTCCTATGTATGCGAAGGTGAGAATCCCTCGGTAAAACTTGCGTCAAGTGATATCCCACCAACCCTTCAGTTAGATTTCCCGGCCTTACAAAGTCTTGAAGAGTATACCATATACTCATATTCCACGCCTGTGGGTTCTCCCATTTACATTTCTTGCAAGTCGAAGGAATCGAGTCCCCGTATCTCGTTCCCGCCTCTTTCAGTTTTTCGTCTCCCGAAGAAGATAAGGGATCACTATACGTCTTCCAAAACCCTCTTTATAATCTACCAGTTAACTACCCTAGGATATCTATGGCTGCTGCAGGTGGAGGAGGGGGCGGTCAAGGGAAAACCCCACCTCTTGGGATTTTTGCCAAAGTAGCTGCTAGATACGCCCCTTTGGTTCTCCCAGTACCCCTTCACGATTTACTTGAGAACTATATGAAAAACCTTCCTAATTTTACCAGGGAAGGAGACCTAACTGCAGCTGAACATATCAACTTCTTCGACCAATTCGCAGATATCCTCGGTCTCGAACACGAAGATGTGTATTCACGATTATTTGTACAAATTTTCGAAGGGAAGGTTAGAAATTGGTTTCGAGGTTTGCCCGCAGGTTCGATATTATCCTATGACGCGTTAGAAAACTATTTTCTCAGACAATGAGGGGAAAGAAAGGACCACTTATACTATTTAACTGAGTTTGGGGCTTTAAGGAAGAAAAATTCCGAAACGGTTATTGAATTTATCCAGAGATTTAATAAATTATATAACAAGATCCCAATCGAAGTTAAACCTTCTCAGCCCACAACAAAGGTAACCTTTGCAGGAGATTTCAATCCCGATTTTGCACTATTATTGAGAGAAAGGAGAGCAATCGACCTTACCCGAATGCAAGACGATGCCATAGAGATTGAGTCAAATATGATGGCCTCTGGGAAATTAAAAACAAAAGTGGAAATAGGAAACATATAGATTAAACATTTTAGGGAACAAGCAGGACCCTCAGGATCTGGGAGATCTTCAGATGATATAATGGATGATATGGCTAGGATAATAAAAGAGCTATCAAATAAATTTTCAAGGACAGAGCTAGATCGATCTAAAGAAGAACAATTCGTTAGGAGAGATTTTAGAAGAAACCGTAATCCTCAGATACAACAAAGATAGATTAAAAATGAGGAGAAAAAAGTTCAAACCCCTTTAAAAAACGAAAATTTTATAGGAGGGAATGACATACAAGAGTTTGAGGATTTAGAAGGAGACATGAACAATTTGGGCGATGATTCTCTACAACCCCATTTGACTAAGGAAGACTATGAGAGGTATCTGGACACTGAACAACGGTCTAATAAGGATAGCAACATAAATAATACGAACGATCCTGCCTATCAAGGAATAACCGATACTATAATGGCTAAGCTCCAACATAAGTGCAATCTAAGGCCTAAAAATAAAAACATGGCAACTACTCAACCAAAGAAAATTCCGCCAAGAGGCGAAATATACGAGCCCACTCCAAAGGACGTCGAGATACAAAACACCCAAATAAAAGGAGTAGATCCACAAAATACCAAAAGAAAGGAAGCTGAGATCCGAGCTGGGAAAACTAAGGTAGCTGAAACAAAGATGTTGGAAGTAAAAATAACTAAAAACAAAGAAATACAAACAAATAAGTCGGAAAGGAAGGAGACCGAAGTGCCGCTCAGAGAAACCGAAAAAACTATAGGGGATTTCAGTCTAGAAAATGAGATTAACAAAATTAAAATACCGATACCTCTGGTTGAACTAACCAAGAATCCCGTTTACTGAAAACAAATCACCAGAATGATGAATTTTTCAGATACGGGAATTCAATATGAAGTTATAAATTTGGAAGATGATAAGCCTAATATAATTTTCGGTCCACATTATGAAGGGTCCAGAGATATCGTCGCTCCTTTCTTCATTACACTAAATGTGCACGATCGACTGCTACATAACTGCATACTGGATTCTGGAGCCTCGCATAACGTGATTCCCAAGGCCATTATGGATAGACTTGGCCTTGAAATTACCAGGGCGTACGAAGACCTATATTCGTTTGATTCAAGAAAAGTTAAATGTGTAGGCATGATCAAAGACTTGGTAGTAAATATTGCACAGATCCCAGTAAAAAGTTTTCTGATGGATGTGGTTATTGCTGACATACCTTCGAAGTATGGTATGCTATTATCCAGGTCTTGGGGTGCTAAGCTCGGAGGATCTCTTCAGCTAGACATGAAATATGCCACGATTCCCATTTTCGGAGGGCAGTTCACCCGATTATACCAGGAAAAGTGGCTGGCAAACATGGTAAGTGATCCGCATAGGCCTAACAATTACCCTGTTTATGTCGCTGATCAAGATTTTGGAAATTGTATTTTATCAATTGATGACGATATAGATGAATGTGCTGAAGATTTCACAGAAAAAAACCAAACAGAAAGGGTAAAAGAAAGTGTATATAGTACCAGAACCTGGAAAATGTATTTCGATGGTGCTCCGTCGTGTGAAGGAGTAGGTCCAGGAGTAATTTTCGTAGCACCTAGAGATGGGTTTATCATTCCTTTCTCTTACAGACTACAGTGGGACATAGACTACAAAAATAATGTGTGCGAGTATGAGGACCTGGTTTTGGGATTAGAAGCCGCCAGAAAATTAAACATATAAAACTTGGAAGTCTATGGAGATGCGGAATTAATTGTCAAACAAGTAAATCGGCAGTATCATGCCAAGCACCTGAGATTGAGATCTTATAGAAATTGCATCTGGGATTTAATGGATTTTTTTTTCTCATCAGTCAATGGCCATTACATTCCCCGTATAGAAAATACGCAAGCTGATTCGTTAGCCAAAGCAACCTCAACTTTTGCACCCCATGCATATTTAAAACTTAAGTATCACATAGAGATGAGGCACATACCTTCCATACCAAAAAATATAAAACACTGGCAGGTCTTCGAAGATGATGAACATATAAAAAATTTCCTCAAAATGGTGGAAGACTTCACCGAAACACACATCGACCAAGAAAACCAGAATGACCATACTTGGATTATGCAAGAGGGGGAAGATCCTCAAGAGTTCCAAGACAAGATCGCGAATCATCACTTGTTGGTACTAAAAAATAACCAAATCCCTAAAGGTCTAATTCCCCTAGAAGGAATATTTGACCATAATGATATACCATTGAAATCTACATTGCAGCCTCAACCGGAGGAAGTTGAAGATTGCGATATAGGCACCAAAGAAGAGCCAAGAATAGTAAAAATATCAAAATATCTTCCTCCTGAGATGAAAGGTAGATATGGGGATTTACTCGAGCAATATAAAGACGTATTCGCTTGGTCTTATGATGAGCTGAGAACTTATGACACCACGGTGATCGAACACAAGATTCCCTTAAATCCAAGCATTAAGCCTTTCAGACATAATCTCAGGCAAATAAATCCCATATTATTTCCTGTGGTCGAAAGGGAAGTAAAGAAACTCCTGGATGCCAAAATAATTGTACCACTCAGGTACTCTGAGTGGGTAGGAAACCTGGTCCTAGTCAGGAAGAAGAGCGGAGAAATAAGATTGTGTGTAGATTTTAGAAATCTAAATAAATAATTTCTTAAAGACAATTACCCGCTACCCAAAATGGACCATGTTTTAGAAAAAGTAGTCGTAGTGAATAGGATGTCCATGATCAACGATTTTTTCGGTTACAATCAGATTGCTGTCAACAAAGATGATAAAGAAAAAACAACCTTCACCACCCCTTGGGGTACATTTATGTATGATAAAATGCATTTTAGTTTAATGAATGCAGGTGCTACCTTCTATCAGGCTATGGATATCGCCTTCGTCGGCAAAAGAGATAAATTCATGGTTATTTATCATGATGATCTGGTCGTTTTTTCTAAATCTGATGAAGATCATATGATACATCTCAAGCAAATGTTCGAGAAATGTTGCAAATTCGATTTGTCTTTAAATCCCAAGAAGTCTCACTTTGCAATGCAAGAAGGTAAACTCTTGGGCCATATTGTATCTCGGGACGGAATTAAAATCGATCCTAAAAGGGTCGAAGCTATTGACACTATAAATATTCTTAGGAATGTAAAATAAATCCAGTCATTTTTAGGGAAAACAATTTTTTTGAGGAGATTTATCCCGAACTTTACTGAAATTGTGAAATTGATTATAGATATGCTCAAGAAGAACATCGAAGTTAAATGGACAGCCGAAGCTAAAGCATCGTTTGCGCACATCAAGAAAATTATAGGTGAAGCACCTGTACTGGTAAACCTTGATTATCTCAAAGAATTTTTGATCTTCTCGTTTGCATCCGAACACACCATCGCAACAGTACTCATACAAAAGAACGAAGAAGGTTTCGAGCAACCAATAAAATTCTTTAGTAAAAGCCTCAGGGATGTAGAATTGAAATATGACATAATGGAAAAGCAAGCATACGCTATGGTGAAGGCACTAAAGACTTTCAGAACCTACGTGTTACACTCCAAGATAATTGCATATGTACCCACCCGTGCTGTTAAGGATATATTGGTCCAACCTGATAGCGACGAGAAGAGGGGTCGATGGCTTGCTAATATTCAAGAATTCGATTTAGAAGTGAAACTGACAAAGCTTTTAAAAGGACAAGGTTTGGCTAAGCTACTAGCTGGATCAAATTTCAGAGCACTCGGTATAAATAATCTGCAAGAGTATGAAGGTTGTATGGATATGGAAGAACTCGACGACCAAATAACTACTACTAGTATAGAGGAAAAATTTACAACTTCGGTGTGGTACAAAGTTATAGTATCATATCTTCTGACTTTGAAATGCCTGAGTAATATGGCTACATCCAAAGCTAGAACATTGAAACTGCATGTGGTGAAGTACTGTATTTCAGAAAGCCAATTGTATTGGAAAGACCCTCTGGGTTTTCTACTGGTTTGCCTAGTCGAATCGGAGACCGAAAAAGTCATAAATGAATTCCACAAAGGGGTGTGCGGAGGGAATCATGCATGGATAGCAATGCTTACAAAATCCTGAGAGCGAGATATTATTGGCTTAAATTATTCGCAGATGTAAATGCCAAAGTCAGGGCACGTGATTCATGCCAATTATTTGTAGGCAAGCAGAAACTCCCAGCACTACTTCTGTTCCTAGTTAAAACAAAATCTCTGTTCCAACAATGGGGGTTATATTTTATAGGTGAGATTAATCCACATTCTAGCGCACAACACAAATGGATCCTGACCGCTACAGATTATTTCACCAAATGGTTAGAAGCTATTCCAACTAAAAAAGCCACAAATTCAGTGGTGATAGTCTTCTTGGAAGAAAACATAGTATCTAGATTTGGCTGTCCCCAAAAGATAGTTACAAATAATTCCCAGGCATTCAAATCTATGGCCATGATTAGATTTTTCCAAAAGTACAATATTATATTGGGTCACTCCACCGCATACTACCCCCAGGGAAATGGGCTAGAAGAATCATCAAATAAAAGCTTAATTACCATAATTAAGAAGGCGTTGAACGAAAATAAAAAATCCTGGCACGTGCATTTGAAATATGCCTTGTGGGAAAATCAGATAGGCACCAAGAAATCGATTGGCATTTCTCCATTCCAAATGGTATACGAGATTGACGTGGTATTACCCATAAACCTGGCTCTACCCGTGATGAAGCTTTGGCAAGATGAAAAGGAAGAACCAAACCATGTCACAAAAAGAATAAATCAACTGATTGAAGTTCAAAAGAATAGGGGTGAGGTTGACAAAAAGCTGCAAAAATATCAAGACAATATGAAAGAACCGTTCGATCATAAGGCTAAAGATAGGGAAATCCTCCCTGGCGATTTGGTTTTAAAATGGGACGCTAGGAGGGAAGACTCGAAAAAACATGGAAAATTTGATCATATCTGGTATGGACCATTCAAAGTCACATCTTCTGAAGGGAAGAACTCTTTTCTATTAGAAAATTTGGACGGTAAAATCCTCAACGCCCCTATGAACAGGCGTTATTTGAAGCACTATATGCAATAAACAATTCCCAAATTTCCACTGTATATACCGGTTTGTGTTTTTTGTTTTTATAGTTTTTCGGTAAGTTTTACTTTTGCCGTAAATAAAGCAGGTTAGTGATCTCCTAGGAATAGGGATATGAAATGTTCAACAAACAGAATCCCACAAATCTTAAAACCCTGATGCTCTTCATTTTGTCTCCTTGCAGGATTCTAGTGTACACCCCAAACATCAAGAAGAAGCAAACACGCGATCATGTATCAGAAATACGAGGAATCCCAAAATAGGTGATAAATAAATAATTTATTTAGATGAGAGAGAAATAGCAAATCGAAGGTACGAATTGTGTAGAATTCCAAAGAATATCACCTACTACAGGAATGGTTTTATATGTATTAAGTTACTTGGTATACACATTATTCAAAAAATGATTGTTCGAAATGAATCACTAAGGCAAGACAAACAGGAACAGAAGAAATAAAGCGAATTTAAAGAACTTTTTCAATAGTCGGGTTTGTGTTATAATAACCACGAGTATGAAGTTCCAAACATCTTCTATCACCCAGTCCAAATCTTGGGTTACTCCAGATACTTCCCCATGGCCTTCATAGAAAAGGAGGGGTCATGCTTTGCCTCTGAAAACTGACAAACACATCTTTAGAAAAAGGACAAGTCCTCGTGGCTCTTCGGACTACTACTGAACAAAAGTATGTATAAGCTAGTACTGAATCTCTTAGTTCTTTTAACAGGTTTCAAATGATGAATCTTGCTCAGAAGAAGATCCCTGGAAATAAAGAAAACCCCCTTAAATTTTCCTACAGACTAAGATGTTTTGAAGGTCAAAAGAAGACTTTTCCAGAGTAATCAAAGTGAGTTAATAGACCTTTGTTGCCAAAATTGTTTACAGATATCACCCCTAGTATGATTTATACAAATTGATTGCCCCCACTTCATGTATCTAAGGAAAGTATAAGATAGACGGTGAAATGAAATTCACAATTGATTTCCCCCATCGAGTCCAAAAAAAGATGATGAAGGGAAATTCGTTAAATGATTGCCCTCATCTCAACATTTGAATGCGAATCTACAAACTGAAGTGGTGAAAGGAAATTCAATGAAGGGGGGCAGATAACTTCACTGAGGTACTGAACATGCTCGCTGGTAGTGAAGCAATGTCTAAGATATTTGTAAGGCTGTTATACATGAATTTCATTGTACTCTGGTAACCAGTTTCCTTTTCGACCAGATCTACATCCCAAGTTCACGCAAGACTCCCTGTTTTAAAAAACACCAAAATTACTTTGAATTGATGCAAGAAATATCTACATAACCTGTTAGAATTCCTAAGGTTGTGTTGATTGTCTTAAACAAACCTGAAATCAATTTCTAGAAAGGAGAAGTCATAGGAGAAACTGAGGTTGAGATCAACAAATGATTAAGTTTTGGAAGCTTTCAAAGATAAAGGCCAAACCTCTGATTCTATCTTTACCCGCTTTCTGAAAATGTTTCACAAGATTTAAGCGATGACTCCATTTACCCAATAAAGGCACGTGGTCTACTATTCTTCTCGTCCCGCAGGGAGACAAGATCCCTAGTTGGGGCCTATGTTGAAACAAAGTTTATTTTTTCTTCTCTAAATCCAAACCTCCTTTTTTCCTGATTATGGAGCTGCCCTTAGCTCAAAAAAGAAGTCAAAAGGTCTTTCGGGACTTTCGGTTTTCGGAGTTCGGACGTTCACGAAGTATGTTTTTTTTAAGAACAAATCCTAAGTCCCGGTGCTGAAGTCCCGAAAAAGTGATGTTTTAAAAGGATTTCAACCGATCTTAAAAGTAACAATAAAATTTTTTAACAACTTTTGAAGCCTTCCACATGTTCTTTTTCGGTAATCTCAACTCAAACAACTTTTAAAGTCCCGATGCGCTGATCACGAAATACCTTTTAATCATGATTAATTAAGTTTTAAACTTTTTAATGAATCAATAATCAGTCGTAATTCGAGAAATCAGAGAGTCGACCTTGAGTCTCCTTAAACCCCGATTCCCAAAGTTTCGAAGTTCTTAAAAGCTAATGCTATGTTTATTAATAAGTAAGAAGGTTTAACGATAATAAAGTCCATCACGATTTCTTGTGTTGAAAAATCGTCGAAATCCCAATGCTCCAAATCACGAAAAATAAAGACTAGCCCCTGATCACGACTAATTAAAACAAGTGGTTAGCACCTAAATACATCCCATTGCAGTTTCGCGATTCAACATTCACTTGTATCATACCTCTTGGGGACACGATGTTTGAAACTCCGAAACACGAAATCCCGAAAGAATTAAGCACTTAAACACATATTAATTTAACTTTAAAGCAACATTAAGGATTGTTAAATAACTTTTCGCGTTTTGCCATTCGAGAGTTCTTGATGACATTCCTTTTGAAATCCCAGTTTTGAATCTCCAATATGTGGTAGTATCTATAACGGATTAATGAAGATATTTTGAACATAGAGTACGTATCTCCAGGCGTACCATCTCCATTAAAGCATTTAATTTTTATCGCCTATATCGGTATGATAAATTTAAGACAATCTAAAGGTTTTCATTTAGCATAGACACCATGGCACCCACAAAATCACCTAAGAATAGTGAAGAAGTAGGTGGAATATCAAATCCGGATGGAGATGTGGTATCAGACACTATGCTACATGTTGTGGACACAATCAAATCTTCGAGGTAGATTTTTGAGAACTTGGACTATGAGATTAGGAATTGCCCCGACGATTTCAGGAATGAAAGGACTGAAAATAAACTTAGAGACATAGCAGAGTTTGAGCTACACAAAATAGCCACACGATTGAGACTCATGCCGTATAATGACATGGTATGCTGGGATCTAGAGAAAACCGATGTTTCGACAAGGAGTATTCAAAACAACCAAGGGGTCATCGTCGGCTCGTTCAGACCCGAACACATCCAAGTAATGTAAAAACTGCCCCCTACTTCTAAATACATTTATAATGCCAAATTCATAGTGGAATTTCAAAGAAAGGAGAGCACAAAATTTGATCAAACATATCCAAATATAATCAAATACTAGTGGGGAATTCCAACAAGATTTAGAGCCCATACCCATGGCAGCTATGACACAACTTCGTTAAATGAATACATGGTTTATATAGCCCTGATGCTATGTAGACTCTTCGGGAGGAAAAACCCTACCCATTTCCCTACAGAATAGGTGCCACTTATGCACGAAGTAGCCGAGGGTTACAGTTTCAACTGGGGTAAAATTTTATCAGATAATCTAGCTAGTGAGGTTGCGAAGTACCAAACAACAAAATTGAAAGGCCGACCTGCATCTTTTCACATGTTTGCCTATATTATGGATGCGGTTTGTTACATGACTCCATTCCCTTTAATGAGCTGGAGCTGGAACCCAGCCTGTGCGGAGCCCATTCATGTTTATCATTCTAAGCTATGGGAGGAAAATGTTAAAGATGTCTTTTACGAAATCTGCCACTACGTAGTGATACCTCTACACCAAATTTTGTATGGCTATGCACCCCCTCGTATTTTAGATAAAATTGTGGGAAATATCAGTGCGATCACATATTGGTTTATTGAAGAGGGTTTTTCCTATGTCAAGGTTTTCAGGTGCTCAATTCCTCCTCGACAGACTGGTGTGGAGGGAGGTGGCCTACCAAATAATAATAGGTGGCATCGACACTGAATTGAAAGCACATCAGAAGAAGTTCTGGCCACTCTTTTGTGTATATATTGGGAAGTGTTCACTGCTTAACTTTGGTCATTCCAAGGTTGAAGCTGCAGCATTGGAAGACATCAAATTGGTAGATCTTGAACTCAGAAAACATGACCCTTATCAAATTGTAGGAAATCATCTTACTCACTGCAATATGAAGATGTATGAACATGAAGCTTCTCTCTAGGACGACATGTTCAAGGGAGCCATAACCTGTGAGGAAATATTAGAAAGAGTTCAGGCATTATCACCCTACCTACAGATCATCTTTCTGACTTTCTAGAAGCACACACGAAGTGGTTTGCCGAAGATAATACAGGGAGAATCAACAACCCCTCCCCCAGCTCAAGGAAGTACTCCCTCAGGTTTCGAATCATAGCCTCAAGATAAAGAGACTGTATAAGAAAATACAAAGAAGACTGAAGCGTATTCACAAAAGGCAGAAGCTTCACAATCAAAGAATCCAGGGTTTGAAACAAGTTCTAAATCCGAGACTCCTTCAAATTTGAGTCAAACAATTCCACCTTCATCATCGAATATTCTTGTTGATATCCCCAAAACAAAAAGAGAAACTCAATCTTCAGAATTGGGCAGCCCTATTGCATCATTAACTCCTATACAGTCAACTTTTGGGAACCCCCATCTACAAATCATATATGCAAGTGACCTTACTCCTATCTCTAGAGAAGAGATACCCTCCTCTGACTACTTTTTCAGTAAGAAGAGGAAGGCAATATTAAAACAGGAAATGCATCTGAGAGAAGGCACAATGGTGAAGAAACACAGAGTGCTCGTAGATGGGAAAAACCTAGAAGAGGAAGACTTCACTACAAAAGTAGCAGACTCTATGGGAGCTTTGGCAAATGCCAATTTATTCTCAGTTGACTCTCTGAAAACAAGGCTGAAGTAGAAAAATCAAATGATAGCTCAGTTGCAAGACCAAATAAGGCACACAAAAAATAATATTCAAGAGGAGGTAAACCAAAGAGTTGAAAACGCCAGGACCGTTGACAAACAAGAAATGCAATTGTTGAAATCTAGTTTAGATGAACCAAACAAGCAGATGGAAATGAGTCAAGTATAGGTTATTCGACACGAGGAATTAGTGAGAAAGCTACAGGATAAGTTGAAGTCTATTGAAGGAAAAGTTGTGAATATAAAAACATTTCAATCCCAAGCACTAGAGGTGCATGAGAAACTTCAAGGAGAACAACAAAAGATGCTTTCTAAGATAGAAACCGTTCAAAACTATTTCCTAGAAATAAGCCACTCGCTGGATAACATTGCTTTCAAGGAGAAAGTGGCTACAACAAATCACACTACTTTCCAAAAGGGGAGATATCATATTAAAAACATGGGAGACTAATATTGGCGAAAGTAGGAAAATGGCAAGAGAAGTTAAGAAAGAGTGTGAAAAAGTGTTTGATTAGCTAGATGCAAAAACACTGGGCATTGGGGAAGGCGATTGTCCTGGGCTATTAGGAAAGATCAATGTTGTGAGGCATCAAGTGCATATCAAGGAGAGCTGGAATGAATCCCAACTCGAGATCTCATAATTGAAGCAGCTTAACATCGCCCAAATGGATACGTGGCTAATAAAGCCAAATCTAAAGTTGCAGTCAACAAAGTTTGAAAAGGTAAAGATTGAAGACAGGATACCCCAAATTCAAAGAAAATTGTACATGTTTGAAGCAAAGGCTACGATAGAACCTTCTAGAATTTTGGCGTAGTTTCTTGGCAGGTGTGTCAAGTGTGTTAGGCCGAGTAAAGGAAGTGCTTCAAAGAAATGATGAAATAACACATGTATGCTCGTTTTTGTCCAATTGTTAGAAATGCAAAAGTGACCGAGAAAAATGGTTCAAATTCTATATTCTGTAACCGTTAGCACGGAGGAGATTAGGAGACTACCAACCGTCCAGGGTTGATAATTGTCTTGTATAAATACAATTTTGAAAGTGATGCAAAGGGCTTCATTTTGCCAAAATTAATACAAATGCAAGTTGGTGATTCCAGACCTCGTCAACTTTGAGTTATGTGTTATTATGTTATTTCATATTTAACATAATTTCTTATGTATCTTTTATGAATGCTTAGTTGCAATTTAGTACAACCTCTACTATGATGATTGAATTTTTTTAGTGATCTAATCATTTACAGTTTTTCCACTGTATAGGATATCAACACTTACAAGACCTATGAATAACTTAGATCTTTATATCTGATGCTTCATTAAAGTTTGTTCCTTGTCTATTTTCTTCTTCTATCATAACGTGAGATTCTTCCTTGTTTGAAGCCTCACATTGTTCCACAACTTTATGTTTTCTTCCATTCCACACATGGTTTTCAGTTTAAATCAGATACGGGAAACGACCTTTGATGTTGCTACACTGTAAATTCAAAATTCAAGAATTTTTCTTATATAATATAAAAAAGAAGCAAAAACTTAAAAAACAACGAATCCTTAAGAATTTCCTCCTCCATGAATGTACCTGTTACAAGACAACCCAATATTGAACCCGGTCTTACAGATTAGATCAATATCGCCTTAATTCTTTTCAACACTATCTTAAAAACTGCCACCACCCGGGTTGAACTTGAACGTTCATGGGCGGCCATTGAGCAGGACATCAGTGTCCAGGAACAATTGGAAGCTAGACAAAGACAACTCAGGAATCAACCATATCTCCTTTTCCTTTTAAAGAGTTGTTTTCCTCTTCTTTTATCATATACCCTCTTTTCAGATGCCTAGACTTTATACTCCCAAGCCTTGATTATAAACTCTGGAACAACTGTGCCATTATCAGTGAATGATTTTTAATTCTTGCATAAGTCTCCATTATCATGCTTCATTGTGTTCCTTGTGTTAATTGATTAGTGGCAAGACAATGAGGAAAGATATTAGAGAAACAATTTTGGATTGAAATTGGCGGTTTCAATAAGTACTCCATATCCTCAAGAGCATAGAGTGTATTGGATACGTTACACATTATCCTTTTATCAATACCTTATTTGTTCCATACATTATACTTAATATACTTAAGCCTTTTTAGTACATAGGCCAAAGTACTAAAACCCATTACAAGTTCCATTAGTAATAGGTTCAATATCAATATTTCCATGCTTACTGAGGGGTTTGCTTCCAAAGATTCACAAGGATGCAAGGGGGAGGGAGGGCGGTATGGGGCCAAGTGGGTTGCCATATTTTTAGGGTTCCATATCTCAAGGTGGGCCTAGTTGATCACCATTAGATTTTAATGAAATGTTTCTTCTCCTTGGGTTTAAAAGTATTCATTATCCTTTTATCAATACCTTATTTACTTTAGAAATTGTGCTTTATATGCTTAAGCCTTCTTAGTCTAGAGGCCAAAGTACTAAAACCCTTTACAAGTTACTATAATAATAGTCCATGTCCCTATTTTCCATTGCTAATAGGGTCATTGTCAGTGTTTTGATGCCTTTTGTGGGGTTTGCTTCCAAAGATTCACAACTCTCCTATTTTGGGTTGGTTTTGCACCAAATTTAAATCCACGTGTAGTCATTACAAGAACTAGTTATCCACATATGACTTCTTATTTTGGGAAATGGCATTCCATTGAGCCAAATTACTTGAGACTTTCCATACCCTCTTTAACCATATTAAATGGTTAGTGCCCTTAAAAACCTAATTCATATGGTTATTGGTGCACAATATATTTAGGAACGTATAACATGAAGAATGTTACAACAATGACAACCACAGAAGTTGAAGATAATAATTCAATTCCCTTATATAAAATCAATCAAAATGCATATGAATAATATTTATAATTTGTGGTTAGTCTTTCTAAATCTTTGGAACCTCCTAGATATTTTCTCTTCCACTACCATGCATAACTCCTATGAACGGTCTTTTTCTCAATTGTTTTCCTTCCTTTATAATGTTTTTGTTTTCTCAATTGTTTTCCTCCCTCTTTAATGTTTTTGTTTTCACTTAATATTTTGTATTTTATGTTTAATTTTTGCATTTACAAATATGATTACATTATTTAACTCTTTAACCTTTACCAATATCCATTACATATTCCAACATTCCCCTTACTACTATTTATTTTGTTAACTTTTGTAGCTTCAATAATATGACTCTTCATCAAATTCTAAAATACATCAAAGCATATATGATTATTTAAAATTCTTATAATTGCCTTGTAATCTTATTTCTATTTGTCTTCTTAGTTTCTTAAAACTTCATCAAATTCTAAAATACATCAAAGCATATATGATTATTTAAAATTCTTATAATTGCCTTGTAATCTTATGTCTATTTGTCTTAGTTTCTTAAACTTCAATAACACGACACTTCTTCCAATTCTAAGCTACATCAAAGTGCATCCAATTGTTTCAAAATCGTATAACTTGATTCATACTCTTATCTTTGTTGTAAATTGGAATCATTTGACTCGTGATCTATACGACATGTCTACTATGTCTCCACCTTTTGTTTGTCTACCGTTGGTGGCTGAGTGTGATCCAACATGCAAAATGCACCCTTTTGGGTATCTTTGAGAATCTCCAAAGGATGACGACATTCTTTGAGAATCCCCACATGATGAATACATGGGATAGACAAAATGTGATCAAACATGCAAATTTTTGGGTAACTTTGGGCAACTTTTGGAATCTCCAAAGGATGACGACAGGGGATCGACATTTTTGATTAAAAAATTCAAATTTCAAGTGAGACCTTGTTTACATAAATTTTAAATTCCCCATTCTTGTTTCTTACTGTAGAATAATCTGTTGGACATATTGTCTTTAATATGTTGTCATTGATGTCAACAGTCGATGTCATTGTGATCTGATGATAAGTTGTTTGGACATATCGTCTTTAATATGTTGTCATTGATGTCAACAGTCGATGACATTGTGATGTGATGATAAGTTGTTATGATGAATTGTCATTGATAAGTTATTATTAATGAATTGTCATTGATGTTAACAATATAACAATTAACAGAGAATGAAAATGTCAAAATAGTATGCAGAGATCAAATCTTAGAAGGAAAAGTGCACAGTTAGCAGATAATGTCAAACATTATGCAGCGATCAAAGATCAGAAGGAAAAACGCATTGAAAGTATGCAAAGAATGAGCATGTCAAACAATATGATGACGTCAAAGCTTAGAAGGAAAAGCGCATTGCAAAAACACGATCAGATCAAATTGTGACCGTTGGATATGCAAGCGTCAGATCAAGGGCAAGGATTGATTACAGAGCACGAAGGGAGAATTAAACAATGCGTTAATTCCAATCTCGCAATTATTCTAGACTATCAGATTATAAGAGAAGGATCATTGGAGGACTAGTCAATGATCAGATCAAATCAGGACCGTTGGATACGCAAGCGCCAGATCAATGGTAGGGATTGATTGTGGAGCATGAAGGGATAATTAAACTATACATTATTTCCAATCCCGCAATTATTCTAGATCGTCAGATCTCATCGACTCAAAGATAAACGAAAATGGTTGACCCACCAACAATCACACAACTTCAACTACGGAGTTTGGGCGATGAATTAAACCACTCACAAGTTATGGTTCCACAATCCACATCGACCGTTGGATCAATTTAAGTGGAAGGATAGGATAAGTAAAGATGAATATCGTCTAATCTATTTAGAGCATGCCAAGGTAGCAGTGGTCAAATTCAGTGCTGACCACTTCGGGAGAAAAAGGGTTGAGAACAAGTAAGATCACCCGAAGGCCGAAGTACCAAAGAAAATGTAAACCACCCGATATGAAGAACACTTTGGAAGATATCAAGACCGTCAGATCATGTTTAGTGGAAGGACAGAGTAAGCAAAAAATGTCCTGAAATAAATGTAAGCCATATGATATGAGGAAACACTTCGGAAGATATCCTGACCGTCAGATCGAGGAAAGTAAAAGTATAGGATAAACAAGGCCAAAATCTCGAAATCCCGAATAACCGAATTAAATAATGACCATTGGATGAATTCAAGTTACTCGAGGTTTACACTTCGGGAAATATCACTTCAGGAGACCTAGGAAGTGGAGAAATTGAATTACCCGAAGTCCCGAAGGCTGAAGTTCCGAAGTCACTCTCAGTCGTCGATCTGAGATACACTTCGGGAGTCAGGACAACCGTTAGATCCAGGAGAAGAAACATGTGCCACATGAGGAGATCCACATCAGCAAGGACATGTGGCGCAATCAGATGATGAAAAGTGTCAAAGTGCAATTGACATTTCAGGTATGAGTAAGTCACGATCTAAGTGACATGTGACAGCCACTCAGTCAATGCCACGTCAACAAGTGACATCAACAAGTTACGTCACTTCGAGAGTTTCACCACCAGCAAATACCCGAAGTCCTGAAGTTCCAAAATAAATGAGAACCGTTCATCATGTGAATAAAATCCAATCGTTCGATCTACTTCAATGAAATGATCTCCGGAAGATTGAAGAAATGTGAAGGAGAAATCACCCAAAGCGCCGAAGGCCGAAGTCAACGTTAATCGTTGATCTACTTTGGGAGATTTCCCAACTGATGATCAAGTATAGTGGAAGGATAGTGTAAGTGGAGGTGTTAACCGACAACAAGCGGTCACTACCGCTTTAGGACTCATTCGGTAGGTAATCAGTTCGAAGGAATTGCTACTTCAAAATTAAGGAGCCACGAATAGCCAAAGTTCCAAAGTAAATGAGAACCGTCCAACTCATCGTGACATTAAAACGTGACCGTCGATCTTGACAAGTGATCAAACACTTCTTTAGCTTAGCGTCTGGTCACCACTGACGGTCATATGGAATAAAGAGACAAAGAGAAAAAGAAGAGGCAATGCTCAAATCAATAAGCCCGTGGTTTTGCGCATATGGTCATATGTAAATGATTTGAAGGAAGCGCCTCATAAATATTTAGTTCGACAAAGAGTTAACACTAGAATAATACAGAGAATAGATAAAAGATCAAAACATGATCTGTTTGTGAACTGAGAACACAACATAAGCATGAGTACGATATAATGAGTCGATCCATGTCTATGATCAACTCATGAAGACAAAAGAACCGACACACAGTCATGATTAAAAGAAAGTTAATTGATGAGCATTATGAATAAAGGATAAAAGGAAAAATGATATTAATTAAAGATTAATATTATCATTTAAATGAAAAGGTACAATGGTTCAAATATCAAAAGACATAATGATTCAAATTCACACTAGTTGGAAGACTATATAAACAAGAAAGAATGGTGAGAAGAATGTGTAGTTGAATTTGTTGAAGTATATATATTTATATATAATGGATTGAATGAAGGTTCATTCTATCAGGTTGGTTCCTGTTTACAAGTTGGGTCTTGTATGAGGATTTGATTCCTCACATCTCAGTTGGATCTGAGATCAACAAGATGGGACTTGTTATGAGGGTTGGATTCCTCATTTTTCAGTTGGATCTGAGAACTGCAAGATGGGTCTTGTAACAGAGAGCTGGGTCTCTCATAATTGTTTGGAGATGAAATTCAAAGATTGATCTTATGTATTCATTCAAGTTAAATAAATAAATAAAGTATTTATTCTTTTATATATATTGATTGAGAAAATAAAATAAATATTTGTTGTTTAGATAGTTTGTGAAAAGTGGAAAATTTTCCAAAATTTTGTGACACTGATTCACCCCCCCCCCGCTCAGTGTCAAGTATCCATTTCAACATAATCTCCATCTGCATCTCTCATGCAAATTCTTTGTTATAACAAGCATGTAAAATGCACTTCTGGTTAACTTTGTGTAGTGTTTTAGAATGTCCAATGGAAATGAAAACTGTGGACACCAAGGGACAAACACACATGCATTTTATTAACAATTTCAAATTTCAAGTTGGCCCTTGTTTACATAAATTTAAAATTTCCCATTCTTGTTTATTACTAGAGAATAATCTCCATTTGCATCTCTTTCGCAAATGCTTTGTGATATCCATGTAAAATGCACCTTTGGTTAACTTTGGACAACTTTTGTACAATCCCCAACGACATTGATAACTATGGACAACACGGGACAAACACATGTTATTAATAATTCAAATTTCAGGTTGGTGCTTGTTACATAATTTGAAATTTCCTATTCCCACTTCTTACCATAAAGTAATTTATGTCTACATCTCTTTTGCAAATGCTTTGCACCAAAAACTTATAATTTCAAGGACATTCCCATGCTAATAAATAATCTAGTATACACTGAGTACCATCCTCGAAAATGGGGGAAGTTGCAATATACCAAATCTAGATTTGAAAATATACTAAGAGAATAACAATAATAAACACCAAAACCATTCACCATAGCAATGAACACAAGAAATTGAGAAAACCCTTGAGGTAGGGTAACACCATACATTAATCCTTAAGGAAGGATAATACTCCTCAAGAAATACTTGCTTGTACATTCACAATATACTTCACCATATCAAATACATTGCTTACATTTCCTTATATAGCATTTAATATATCCTAGGAACATTCTAGAGAGGGTATATTCTAGAAACATCATTTATTATATTTAACTACACATTATTATATGTAACTACCATAATGGGCCTTATTTAATACCATGGTAGACCTAGTCCACCTTACATTGAATGACCTCCACTAATAATACATTACCCCATTCCCATGGGGTACTCCCATATTACCCCCCATATTACCTCCCTAGGTACATTACATTCCACCCCCCTTAAGCATGCTTCATCCCCAAAACATGAGAAGAGACCATATGATATGGCCGACTGATAATTGTAGCCAACTGGTACCTGTTATAATCAAAAT
>ML803864.1:210695-223674 GCA_009831015.1 Picea engelmannii | reverse complement strand
AGTTGATGCACCAACTTACCCAAACGGGGCCCACATGACTTTTGGCGCTTCATCTCCTAGGGTTAGGTTTTTGGATGTCTAGGACTTTTGGCATTCCCGTCTATTGTAAAAGGGCCTTCTGAGCCTCATTGTAATCATCTTCTGGCGAATGCGAGTAGCCGTCACATCTCTTATCAGAGATAAGCTGCCACCATTCTAGCGAGTCTTTCACTCTGTATTTTTTCAGTCTCTATACATTTCTTTCATTAATAGAAATCGTGTATTACTGTATCTCTGTGTTTATGGTTGCATCTCTAATATATTTCTGTTATATTACTGGATATACGCAATATCTCTGTGCATTTCTTTATTATATCTCCGCTCTCATTTCGTGCCGAAAATAATCCGGATCAAACCCCCTCCCGCCATGCTACAAAATCCTATTCCACATCAAGGTGTGATAAACACCCAACAGGACACACAGCATCCCCCACCTCAGGTGGGACAATACCTCAACCCCAACAATCCAGCAGAGCATACAATTCTCCTCACCAGTGAGGAAGAAATGCTTATGCAAACACGTAGTCATCAATATCATACACCCATTGAGTCTCCTTCCATCCCTCCAGAAACAAACCCTCCACTATAGGGACCCCCGTTGTTGATCCCTCGCCCTTCTGTTGAAGCACCGCTTTGCATCCCTCACATCCCATTGCGCAGGAATTTCCACAACCCACAGGCTAGGGCAACTCATAACTATAGTTTGGTAGATGACTTAGCGCAAAGCCCGGCTGCCATGTCAATCTTGGAAGTCCTCCAGACTTGTCCTACTCAGCGGAAATCAATAATTTCTACCTTGGGGGTAGTCGAACCTGTAGATACTGGACTCATCACCTTTGATATGGATAGCGGAGAACCTCGTCTTACCACCTTGATCTCTTTTCAAATACTAGTGAAAATACAGAACATCAAAGTTCATCGGTGTATCATCGATAAAGGTGCATCTACGTGCATCATGTCCAAAACAGTATGGAAAAAACTTGGTTCCCCAGAACTCATTCCCTCTGCCATCACATTATGAGCTTATGACGGATGACCATCATCTCCTGACGGGCTCTTCCAAAATGTCCCCATTGAACTCGGGGGCAAGACTATTCTCATCGACATCAAAGTTATCAATGCCCCGCTCGATTATAATATCCTGTTTGTTCGTAGCTACATGTACGCTATGAAGGCAGTGGCATCTTCCGTCTTTCGGACAATGATGTTCCCCCACAATGGGAAGATCGTGACCATCGACCAAGTCTCACATTATGAGCCTAACCCATCTGCCAACCTCAATAACATTCTTCCTCTCATCCACACAAACCAAGACGCATATCCACTCGTCGAGATGGGTCCTGGGATTTTTAAAGATCCATCCTTGTTAGGGACATACCATGGAGCACCACCACTCCTTCATCCTACTAATCAAGTATGCATCATCTCATCTAATGGAACTCACACAGAGGATTCTCTTCCTCCTCAGAAGGCTTCAGTCATTCCTGACATCCCAATAGTCGTAGAACCACTCCCGCTGGAGCCTCCTGCGCACTCATCGACCTCAACAATCCATGAATCCACATCTCCTCAAGGGCATAGTCTTGTTTGGGAGACAATCCCCCAACCCTTCACTCAAATTCCCTTCTTTTACCCTCAACCAGGTATCGAATATTTTCAGGTAGACGCAACACTCACACTACTGAATATGGTGTTAGCAATCCCAGTTTGGTATTTACACCCACCAGAGATGGTCCCTCGACCATCCCTTCCCCCACAGGAAGGACTTCCCATGACAATTCCCATCCTTACCCCCACCACCCCCCCACTCACTAAGCCCCTTGCTATAGCTGGGGGTAGGAGAAAGAAGAAATAGCCCACTGCTCCACTTCCTCCACACATCCCACCACCTTGCGCACTATGTGAGAAAGAGGTCCACCAAACCAAAAATTGTCCATCACTACCTGAATTATGAAATTTGATCCCCCTCCATCCCACTCCCCCAACACCCGCCACTACTGCTAGTCCCACCACTAGTAAAGGGTTGAGGACCAAATACGCTTGTGCTATATGTTCATATTATGGCCATTATACCCATCATTTCCCAGCACTGCCACGCTTTCGACAGATATTAGCCGTTGTACGCCAGAACTTCCAGAACAATCCCAGCCCTGCTACATCCTCCTCAACAACTATCACTGATATTTTTTATGTCACTACTTCAGTCAATGAACGTATGACACGCCCTTTCTCTCTCTACGATTCATTAGCTCATTTTACATACTAGTTTCCTATCATCCTCGAATACAGGCAACGTCAATTGGCCCTGCTTCATTGACCTGCAGAAGTGATAATTGACATTACCTCATCACTAGAGTATCTTCATGTCATTTCCCTCGAGCCCGAGGCACTCCCAACAACTCCATGGTTCTTCAATGACGTCTCTGAGGATTTACCCTGCAACCCCCCCAACTCTCCTACTCATCCCCCCTTGGACACTCTCCACCCAACCACCATGGGTACCCCTTAGTACTTCAATATATGGTTTATGTCAAGTGAACCCTCCCCATCTCCTAGCATTGTTCCCCCTGCTTCTTCATCAGGGGGAAACCACACTGTCACCGAGATCACTCCTCACGAACCCTTGTATTCCCAGCATTTCCAATGTGATGAGGAAATACTGGAAGAGATAAACCACCTGGGCTCTCCTTGGGATGCGCTACATCACCGCGCACTCTTCTCTCCACAGGAAGCCCCCATGCCTCCTAACCAAAACCCCATTTACACGATCGAAACCAAAGATTTTATCCCCTCAGGACCTATCAATTGGTTCAACAATCCCATTCCTACCCCTGATGCTTTTGAAGAAGGTAATATAGCCAACATTTCCCCCACCATCAAAATCGACATTTCCATTAAAAATGGCATCGTCGAAGAAATCATCATTGGAGCCGCTTGCACTCCTCAGGAAATCGACGCATATAAATCTCTCTTCCAGGAATATAGGGATATGTTTTCCTGGCCATACATAGAAATGCCTGGGCTCGATCCCTCTATTGTCGAACATCGCATCGACACCTGGCCGGACATCACACCAGTTTGCCAAAAAAAGCGATCGCTACACCCATCCAAAGCCGCGGCTATCAAAGCCGAAATTGAAAAATTACGTGCTGTCGGGTTTATTTACCCCATCGCTTATACCTCATGGGTTTCCAACCCTATACCTGTCGACAAAAAATAGGGCACTATCCGCGTTTACACCGACTTTCATGACATCAATAACGCATGTCCCAAAGACAACTTTCCAACGCCTTTCATCGATCAAATTATCGACGACTGCACCAACCACGAGGCTCTCTCCTTTATGGATGGATTCTCTGGCTATAATCAAATTCAAATCCACCCAGCCGATCAGTATAAAACCACATTCACTACCCCATGGGGTACTTTTGCATATCGTGTCATGCCTTTCGGCTTTAAAAATGTCGGCGCAACTTTCCACCGGGCGATGACATACATCTTTCACGATATGGCTAAAATCATCGTCGCCTACTTGGATGACCTCACAGCTCAATCCAAGAAACACTCCCAACATCTCGATGATTTATGAATCATCTTTCAATGGTGTCGTTAGTACAAAATCCGCTTGAATCCTCTCAAGTGTGTGTTTTGTGTCACTGCAGGGTGCCTCCTTGGTTTTATTTCTTCCCAGAGTGGTATTACTGTGGATGCCCTCAAAGTCCAATCTATCACCGAAATTCCACCTCCCCGAAATTTACGACAACTTAAGAGTCTTCAGGGCAAAGATAACTTTCTGAGACGCGTTGTCTCAGATTACACCATATGCGCACACGTTTTCCTTTGCTTACTACGTCACGACATCCCATTTCACTGGGACGCCCACGCCCAATAGTCATTTGATGATCTGAAAGCAGCACTTTCAAATTCACCTTTAATTAGTGCACCTGACTATAATCACGACTATATCCTCTACATATTAGCATCAGCTGTATCAGTAGTCGGCGTCTTCATCCATCTTGGAGATGAAAATCATGAACATGACATTTATTATGTTAGTAAAAACCTCTCAAGGCCACCCTTGAAGTATAAACATGAAGAGAAACTTGCTCTTCCAGTTGTCCTCGTAGTCCAGAAACCGCGCCATTACATTCTGCTTCGCACCACAAAGGTCGTCGCAGATTCCAACCCAATGCAATACTTGCTCAGTCGTCGGCAACTTAATGGAAAATTCGCTCGATGGATCATTATCCTCCAGGAGTACGACCTCTAGTTCTCAACACCTAAGAGTAAGAAGGCCCTCGTTCTCACCGAAGTTGTCATGGCACTCCCCTCTAAAACCACCAGTGCCCCCATCAATACTGACTTTCCCGACGAACATCTCTTTTACATTACTTCAGATGATCCTTGGTACGGTGACCTTCTCGTCTACCTTCGAACTCAAAAGTTTGGTAACCACCTTTCACAGGATGATCGTCGACGTATTCGCCATCAGGCCCCTCGTTACCTTCTCATCGGAGACATCCTATACCAGTGGGGCGTCAACACCATTCTTCGTCGATGCTTGACTATTGACAAGGCCGACAGAGTCTTAAACGACTGCCACAATGGCACATGTGGGGGCCATCTTTTGTGTATATCCACTGCTCAAAAGATTATCCGAGCTGATTACTTTTGGCCTACCTTGTTTCATGATTGCATTCATGCCGTGAAACGATGTGAACAATTTCAGCTCTACGCCAACAAAGCCTGGGCTCCCCCCACTCTTCTCCACCCTGTCATTACAGCCGACCCTTTTTGCAAATGGGGCATCGACTTTATGACTTGTAATCCCCCCTCCAGCAATGGTCACAAATACATCGTTGTTTCCATTGATTACTTCACCAAATGGGCTGAAGCTATTCCCACTTTAAACAACACCGCTGACACTGTAGCACGTTTTTTCTTTAACCACATCATATCTTTCTTTGGAGTACCCCTCCAACTCATTTCCTACCATGGGAAACACTTCTAGAATGAGATCTTCGTCGAACTCTCATCTCAGTTAGGATTCTCTCACGAGTTTGCCTCACCATATTACCCTCAGTCAAACGGACAGGTTGAGGTAGTTAACAAAGTCCTCAAGACCATGTTACAGCGCATGGTTAATAAACATAAAACCAATTGGTATCATATGTTATTTTCTATGCTATGGGCTTATCGAACGGTTGTGAAGACTGCTACTGGTTTCACACCATTCCATTTAGTCCATGGGGTCGAGGAAACTCTTCCCTTCGAGTGCGAAATTCCCACCTTACGCACCGAAATTGAGCTATTACCTGACACTGCTCCAATGGGGCAGTGCTTGCTGAACTTGGAGTCTCTGGATGAAGATCGTCGATCTTCCTTACAGAACAATGAGGCAGCTAAAAAATGATCCAAGGCTACATTTGATCGCCATGTCAACCTTCGATCATTCTGCGAAGGCGACCTCGTCCTGGCTTATGATATCGCTCATGATACCTTTGGCCACGGCAAATTCAAATCACTTTGGCATGGCCCTTACATTATCCAACATTGACTCACCAAAGGTGCATACATCCTGGCCTCCCTCGAAGGCCTCTCTCTCAAGGAACCCGTCAATGGGTTGTATCTCAAGAAATTTTATTCTTAGAAGTAGTCATTCTACTTTCGGTTATTTCTTTTTCTAGTGTTTTTAATCTTTTTTCTCCTCCCCTCCTGTCTAAAATATCCTTTGTGCTATTGACATATTCCCCCTCCACCAGCCTACCACATTGGTTACACTGACGGTGCCAGCCGTTGGACACAATATCTCGCTTCGGCTACTTGGGCTCTCTACACCCCCTCACATGAAATGCTCCATTCAAGCGGCATATGTTTGGGGTCCGCAACCAACAACCAAGCTGAATACACTACTTTCATCGGCCTCCTGGCCGACGCCTAGCATCATCATATTCGTCACATTAGCATCTTCCTCAACTCTCAACTAATGGTTCTCCAGCTCAACAATGTGTACCGCGTCTGTGATCCTTGTCTCTTTCACAAATACCTACAAGTTAGGCTTTTATCTCGACATTTTGATTCCATTACATTTACACATATTCCAAGACAATTGAATCAAATCATAGATACCCTAGCTAATATTGTGTTAGACTGGCATATATCACATCAAGCTACCTCTACACATATATAAATACATCACAAAACCTGTCACAGCATAAATATAGAAAGGATGTAATCAACTCATCAGCAAAAAACCATGTAGACAACATCAGGGTCTCAAAATATGTATACTCATGTATATATAAAAGCCCATCAGGCCATATGCATGTTTACATACAAAAATACATGTATCTGCAGGCCAATGCAGCACCTCGGTACAAAAAATGGGCTCACCAGCCTATATACAACAAAACAAAAATATATACATCATGCACCACTCATGGTGACTCTATCATGCCACCACCTGCTCCTCCCTCAGGTGGTGATGGCCCACCACTACCTATCCCAGGCGGTGGTGCTCCACCCCTTACATGACCCTCCTGCCCTAGCAGCAGACATCCACTCGTCATAGCAGCAAGCACTGTTGTTCGTCGCACTATGGACTGCCATGGTGGTGGTACCCCCACAAAGTGCTCTAGGAAACTCTCGTCCTGGATGCGCGTCCACATGCCCTCAGGCACATCCTGTAAAACCGTCTCTAGACGATGGCGTATATCATCGAAATCCACTCTGGCCACCGCCAGAGGAGCATGTGATGGCCCCGCACCAGGGTCATCGAACCAGCACCTCCTCACTACCCTCTCTGGCTCATCTAGTCACCCTGCAGCATCCTCCTGCCCACGTCTCTCTCCCCACGGCATTCTCTCCGGCTCCCGACGAGCCGACGCTCTCTGCAACTCTACCTCGCGTCCACGAGGTGCCACATCTGCACACACAAACAAACAATAGATAGTATCAGTATCTATATCATAAACATATGGATGGCTATCTCAAACAAATACGCAAACATACATATCTACATCTTCAATCAACATACCTCGATGATCAAACACCTCCCCAGGAGGTAGCACCATATCTGGATCATCCCATAAGTCCACCCTGGCATAGGGGTATCGCAAAATCACCTGCGGCATTTGCCACCATACCTGTGCTACCTCCATCGAAAAGAAGTGGCCCCCTTCACCACCACCATGGAGAAGAAATATAGTTGACCACCACCTCAACCGTGGCTCTCGTGCCCCCGACACACTCAGTAGAATCCCTAGGCGCAACATCAACACCCTCTCTAGAAACCAGGTCACTAGGATGGACCCGAATGCAAACTCCCCGGAATCAGTAGACCAACAGTGGTCCAACTGCACCACCATCCTCGCATGTAGCGTAAGCCCCCAAGCAAACCACTCGCCATCCACCACTCTCTCTAGCACTAGTAGTTGGCCACCACTAATCCGTTGGGTTTCCAGTGACCCATATACTCATACAATCATCACTGCTATACAGCGATGCGCAGGGGAATCTATCGACGATATGCTCACCACTGTCCCAGACATAAAGTTTTGACTGGAACAATATCTCCAGCCAATCATGACGAGTGTTGTATCCCTAGGCAGCACTGGCTCTGCCGGTAGGGGCATTCCCTAGAAGGGGAGCCCCATCAAAAAATATATATACATCCTCCACCGCAGTGAAGGGGATCTACTCTCCTCACACAAGGAAGCAGTGCAGCTCTGGACTCCACATTTGAATCAGGAACTGTAGTAGATACTCTTGTGACTGTATCAATGGGCACTCAAAAATATTTAGCAGCCCACTAGCTGCTAAAGTCGCACAAACACCGGGCCCCTCAATGGCCATGGGGTCTCGCAGCTGAGACCAGTCTCTCTCTCACCAACCCACTGGCATCGTCACCACCGTCCACCTGCAGACAACACAAAGTCCTATATCAGCTCAAGCAACCATCAACAGCATAAAAAAGACTCATTCTATTCACCTCAACCTTGCCTCTGAGGCGTGGTTTTGTAACCCACAAATGCGCCTGTTCACTACACAGGCACGCACATAAGCGCACTTATTCACTACACATGTGCGCACACATGCGCTCCTGTTCATTACACAAGTGCGCATCAGTGCACAACTATTTGTTTCACAGGCACGCTCTCGCGCACCTGTTCAACTCACAGGCGTGCTTAGGTGCGCACCTATTCAACTCACAGGCGCGCCCTTAGAGTGTGCCTTAAATTCTCCCTACCGTGCCCCCATGCATGTATATCTGGGGTAAAGGCGCACACGTATGCGTGCCTATCACTGGATCGCCCACGTATGTGGGGCCCATACCCCCTAAATACCTCTATACGACCCTCCGTACAACCCCTGCCCAAAAATTGAAAACCTATTTCTATGCAAGATGATCAGGCCACTAACCTGACTCTCGCTAATCACCACTCGGATGCCTCGTCCTCCCCAAATCTCCAAATCTCCTCTGAAAACTGCTCGTCCAGTCACTATTGCAGCAGGTACAAATGAGGTGGCAATGTGGTCCCTACAACTATATATAGGCCTTTTGCCAAACTTCTACTCACCATTCTGGGAGCCCACAGTGTCCATTTTTCAAACCGTCTTCAGCCACGGGATCAACATCCCGTCATCTGCATCAAAACAGTTCCTAGGCCTCTTTTCATCCTGAGTCCCCGAGGTGCCTTTTTTATCCATGGTCAGGTACGCATGCCCATATTTCCCGCTTATCAAATACATGCTCATATCTTCGATTCTTTTTAGATATTTTTCACTTGGGGTATTTGGTTTTCATGTGTGCAGGTACTTGATCATCCATCGACACAACCCCTTAAGGTATATACTCAACACTGGCATGTAGTGTTTCCCACTATATCGCATTTACATTTCCAATCACACCCTCTGATATTGGCCTCTAGGATCCCCATTCCCGGCTCTATAGTACCCACGCCTCCATTTGCATCTTCGGTACTGTTACCTGGTAGCATTCTTACCCACATGAGTTGTCCCATTCATAGCACCTTTTTCCACTTTTTGACACTCATGCTATTTTTCATTACCCTTTAGGGATGGGAGTCCTGATAGTCTTTTATCATGTTGTGAATCAGCCACATACTCCTTCTCCTCATTTTGCTAGCTTTCCCACACGGACTCCCAAATTATCTCTTTACAGTTCTATTTTTTACCTGCACCTCCGCAGTATCATGAACCCTCCATTTCATCTACACATAGTTTGTCCATCTGCGAACCTACCTTCATTTCACCTACCTCATACAGAAACTCACCAATGGGGCCCCCACCCTTCATCCATTTTCCAATCACATTATGCCCTACGTGGGCCACCCATATCACACTCGGGCACCCGTTTCTGTATTTGTACATTTCTCCCAAAAATTATTTGTTATTTATTGTACAAATGCTTTTATTTCCAGTCATTACATTATCTTTTTGTCGTCACCTTTAGCGACTTTCTTCCTTCCTTTTGGCCACACGCAACCCATGTCACCGTTGGTTGGAGAATTACTTATCATCTACCCTTTCCAGCATCGTCCATATATTCAGAGAACCCCATAGGTAACTTACCTCTACCCTCTGAATTTGTTAACCTTGTCCCACCTCTGGCACAACTTATCAATGGTCTTATCGTCCCCCTGACACTCGACCTTGTTACATGGTTACGACCACTTTTTCTCTCATCCATCCTCCAACCAAGGGTCGTCTTGAGTCTTCCCACTTCTTGATTTCGTCCATGTACCTCTGCCACTTCCTCACCTCAGTATATTTCATGAATCCCTTTTCTTCTGGGAGTCGCATCCCCTTTTTTCGACATCAGCACCATTTTCTAGAAGGGCGACAGTACCTTGATTCTCATTCTCCACTCAATGAGAGATCTCGGATGGCACAGGGTAAAACACCATTGCTCCCTACTGTCGTTGACCCCCATAAAATTTGACGCCAACACTTTCTCATGTTACGGTGGGTCTTACTTTGCAATTATTGCAGTTAGTTCTTTTATTCGCCGAAGACCTCTGAACTTGGCAGGGCTATCAATGCCCACATCATTGCTACTACTTATTACCGCGATCAATGCCTACTATTCAGAGCATGTTTATTTGTAGAATTGTCTTCTACCTCTATCATGACCACCCCTGAGGGCATTGCAGTTGTCTACACCAACACTTCAGTCATCTTTTTCCAGAGTTACATGACACGAGCATGGGGTATGCCTGCCTCGTTCGTACACAGTTTCCTATTTTTACATCTCATGGAAGATCGGGTCCTACCGGTTCCTTTTTTCTCCAACGGATCACTCTGAATGATCCCACTATTGCTCTATCTTACAACAACATTCTCAGTAGAAGAAACATTGATGGATTTCGGCTATACATATGCTCCTAACCTCATCCATCGGGGGGCATCTGTTATCACTGAAATTTCATCCGCACATGGTTACAAGAACTCATCATTGTCAAACAGTAATGAAGTCATTCATGGACCTGAATTAATACCACAACATTCAGAAAAGGTCAAAAACTATAAAAAGTAGTGAAAAATTGAAGAGCTCTTTGCATACATTGGGCGCGCGTGCGCATGCGTGGAACAGAAATGTACAAATCGCGCATAGGTGCATGATGCGCGACTATTAGCGCAAAAAGCCGCGCACCTACTAAACGACGCATTTATGAGTGTGGTCGGCCTCCCAACCACCTATGTTTCATCTCCCAGGCCGATTTGACCTCCAAACCCGGGCTGGATCCGAATGGTGGACTGGTCAAAGACCTAAGAATGCCCTAAATGGCCTCTTTTCACACTACAAATAAATTGAACAAAAGCCCAAAGCAATGCTATAAGAAGCCATGAATGCACCTCATTTTCTCAAGGAATTCTAAGTAATGTTATGTTTCCTATATTGTTTTAAGGACTCCATCCTTGATAAGAGCACATTGGCACCATTACATTGAGCAATCCATCTCACCATTGAGTGGATTTGCAAAGAGTTATTTCATCACCATTTTCCATTTTTCTTGTTGTAAGAAGAGCTACTAGTGAGGGTCCAAGAGCCTTCCCTTGGAGGAAGAAGGGACTCATAGTCCCCATTCTTCTTGGTGCTTTGTTTTCATCAATAGATCATCCTCAAAACATTGGTGACATGGGTCTTTTTGTTCTTGTTATCTCTATATCCCTATGCTCATGATTTTAGTTTTTATTAGTTTAATTCTTAATTATAGTTTTGTTTTTTTTTCTTTCTCTAACTCTTTCCTCTACAGCTATCCTGCTCAGCAGACCCAACTGAGCTTGCAAGCACCTCTTATTTTCTCACCAAGGTGATGAAAGAGGCGCAACAATTTTGACCAAGTTAAAGTAGTTTGGGACGATGGAAGACTTTATTGCCACATTTGAGAACTTGGCTTTCAGAACAGAGGGCATGCCAGATGCTTTCTTTAGGGAATTCTTTATCAGTGGCCTCAAAGATGAAATGTGTGCCCATGTTCTCATGGCATCGCCCCAAACTTGGTTGGAAGATACTCAACGAGCCAAGGAATCACAACATATTGTCTCCTCCCAGACCCTCAAACCCTCCTTTCCTCCTCGCCCTAACCCACCAATTATGCCCCTCCTGCAACTCCCCTCAAGATCCAAAAATTTACCAGGGTTGAAATGGTTGAACATCAACTTAAGGGTCGTTGTTATAATTGTGATGAAAAATATTTTCCTGGGCACAAGTGTAAGGAACAAAATATTTTTATGGCTATGACTGAGGATGTTTCTAAATAAGATGTTGTTGCTTTTCATGTGGAGGAACTACCACTTCTATCTAAACTCACCCCACCCTCTAATCCACGAAACGTTGACCTGGTGATTTCACTTAATTCCCTCATTGGTTTCTCTACTACCCAGACTCTCAAATTAATTGGTTACATCAAAAATAGGAAATTCATCATCCTTGTGGACAGTGGTAGCACCCATAACTTTATTCATCACCGCATTTCCAAAGAATTCAATTGTTACATCTGTGTCGTCAATAAGTTTCAAACTATGATTTCCAATGGCAGCTCCATGAAATGTGGGGGACAATGTGAAAATGTACGACTCCAAATTGGTAAGTATCACCTAAACTCTTGTATTTTTTCTATAAAAATGGGTGGTTGTGACAATGTTATTGGTGTTGAATGGTTACACACGCCAGGCCCCATTCTCATGGATTTTAAGAACTTAACCATGCAATTCCAACAAGAGGGACAATGGTATAAGTTCCAAGGAATCACAACAGGATCCCATGAGATCATCAGTTCCCATCGCATGGAAAAGATCCTCAAAAAAGGTCATTCGGGAATTATAGCCCAACTCCACTCTATTCTTGTTGTTGACACACCTTCTGTGCATCCCGATGTCCAATCTATCCTCTCCTACAACCAAGCTGTTTTTACCACTCCCAAAGAACTCCCCCTCCCCGTGGAGTCCATGATCATTCCATCCCTCTCATTCCTAGCAGTCTTCCTCCCAATTTTCAATGTTATCATCATCCCTTTGCCCAGAAGAATGAAATTGAGAAAATTGTTCATGAATTTCTAGAGGCTGGTGTTATCCGTCCCAGTACTGGCCCCTATTCTTCCCCTGTGGTCATGGTACTCAAGAAAGAAGGTACTTGGCGCATGTGTCCTAATTTCCACGCCCTCAAAAAACTCACAATGAAAGAAAAATTCCCCATTCATGTCATTGATGACCTCCTGGATGAATTGAGTGGTGCTAAGTACTTCACCGAATTGGATCTACATTCTGGCTACCACCAGATCCATATGAAATAAGAAAAAATTCTCAAGACTTCATTCCACACTCATGACGGTCATTATGAATTCTAGGTAATTCCCTTTGGATTATGTAATGCTCCTTCCACTTTCCAAAGTCTTTTGAATCATGTCTTTAGTCC
>ML803864.1:174894-189329 GCA_009831015.1 Picea engelmannii | reverse complement strand
GCTCTTGTGTCGTTCAATCACAACAACACAAACCAATCACAGCAAAGACATTAATATATTCAATACCTAGTCTATACATGTGATCAAGGAATCATGTAATAAGATGACATCATCATTATGGGAAAGGGACATATTCATGTATTTTATTAACTGAAAGAGAAATATACAACCTGAGCCTTGATGTCGTAGATCTCCTTTCGATGGCTCCTAGCTCTGACACACACACTTGCTCATGCATGAAGAAGTTCAACCACATATGATTACTTGTAGTCTTTTGTTGCTGTAGCTTCAATCCTCCATACTGTCTTGCACCAGTTCTCCAATCAATCTCTAGCTAGCTTGCTTAACCTTTGCTTAAGTAATCTCCTCAATATATAGGAGAAGATTGATTATTTACTTGGATAGGGAATGATCCCAAGATATCTGGAAAGTCAGTATTTTGCCAACCATTCGAACTCCAACTCATCCTTCTAGAAGATTCCTTTTAGAAGGATCGAGAACTTATTCATTTTCTTCCTTTAGAAACATGTCCGCACCCTAACCATTAACACAGTGCGGAAATTCCGCAATCAAGATGAATGCAGCATGCGGAAATTAAGGATTCCCGCAGGAGAGTATATATGCAAACTGCGAACTATTTCCAAAAATATGATTTTGAGAAAATGATAAGTGTAACCTTCTTCTGGAAAATGTTCTTAATGAAGAGTTTGATCTTCCATCATCATGACATAATCATATTATCATCTTGATAACCAAAAATGTGGATAACACAGACTGACCACCAAAAGGTCAATCGGTATGTCACCATACCAGTTGGTCTATGGCACAGAAGCAATTTTCCCCATTTCCTTAGGGGTCCCTATCATGAAGTTGCTTCAAGATGTACAAGCCGAGCCAAATGACTCACAGAGAAGGATCAACCAAATGATCCATTTGCAGCAGTCTAGGGAAGAATTTTTCAACAAGACTCAGGTAATCTAAGAAAGCATCAAGAAGATTTTTGACAAAAGAACCAAGGAAGATGATTTTGAGCTAGGAGATTTGGTGCTGAGATGGGATGCTATAAATGAATACAAGGGAAAGCATGGAAAATTCGACAGTCTGTGGAGAGGACCATACATGATTCAAGAATTCAGGGGAAACAACACTTTCTTGCTAAACAATGCTCATGGGACAGATCTACCAGGAGGACCTTTAAATGGAAGAATGTTGAAGCATTATGTGCCACCTCAGTAGAGACTCGAGTTTCACTCACCATTGTACATAGAACTTTTATTTTTCACCTGCATTTTCTAAGTGAATAACATAAGTCAGTTGGTTTAAGCCCAAAGAGAAGGCCCTAAGCCACTAACCTCTATTCTTCCATTTGTTTTTTCAAAAATAAAACCAATCAATCAACAAAGGCTACTAGGCAGAAATTTTCAGAATGACAGGAACCAGGATTCTTGGCACTTCACAAGGAAAGTACCATCCCCAGGTGGAGCCGCTATTATCACCCTATAAGTTATAGGATCAACTGGTGACTGGAATATTATCTGTCTCTAGTGTTTTGTTGACAAATGATTTTTCATTTTGTAAATAAAAGAAAAAGAAAAAGAAAAAAGAAAAAAAGAAAAGAGGGCATAAAAGAATTTCAATAAAAGCCCCATGCAATAATAGTAACTTGGTCCATACCTTTCAAGCATGGCCAAGTTCCTTTTAAATTGATGTTGATAGGGTAGTGAATGAGTTTGGCTAAACAATTTAATATTAGCCAAAGTGTCTAGGTTAGATTAGTGAATAAATCTGGCGAGACTGTCTAATCTTGGTCAGATATCCCCAGGGTAGAGTAATTTCTTAACCCAACAGTCTAATCTGGTTTAATTGTCATAGGAAGCTAGGTTAGAATATAGGCTAGTTTCTTTGTTGCTTCATTTCAATAAGAACCAGTTTGATGATCAATGTTGCACCATGATTTGGATACCTAAAATGTTGTTCGACTAACCCCTTGGTGGTGTAGACATGAAAAACCTTGGAGAAAAACCCGTGAAAAAGCACTTATCCTAAGTTTCTTCAGTGCATGTTTTTTTCGCACCCTCACTTATGCTTCATTCATGTATCAATGGTCCAGATGATTGCGCTCAAATCTACGGCGGATAGATATTTCCAAACCCCCCCGACCGTTCTATCTTTAATGGAAGGGGGGGGGGGTTGGAATCACTGATAAGACCTGCACGCATCTGGACAGCTCAGGATCAAGCGCTCAGATCTACAATCAATATTGGATTCCGGACCCCCCCGTCTATTCTGCCTTTAATGGAGGGGGGGGGTCCGGAATGTGTCATAAATAGAGTGCATAGATCTAAGGCTCAGAAGTAGGCATGTAGATCAACAACCCAAGATGTATCTCAAACCCCCCCAACTGATCTGCCTTTAACTGAGGGGGGGGATATGGAATGGTATTCTTCCTCTAGCAGGTCCCTCTTTATACGTGGCAACGATCTAATGGCCCCGAGTCCCATCATCTCCTACTATCTGACATACCTTCATCACCTCTAGACGTCACCATCCACCTTTCCTGAAATAGTCACGTCCCATAACTGTTTTCAATCCTTCCCCCCCATTCACTCGTGGCAAGCCCCCTCACTATGACCTTTACCTCTAATCAATAGCCACCACGTCACCCATATGTATCCCTCAGTCACTGTCACCTGCCATCTCACACACTAAGTGATTCGTTGGCCATTTATTACTGGATGACCTATCCGTTAACCAGCTGACCTGTCTCCCACACCCAAAAGACACCCATTTACTCAAAACTACCCTTTTCCTTCCTATTTTCACCATTTACCCACTCATCGCACCAGACAGAATTACACCGTTTTCTCCTTCGATACAGTCAATTGCCCCCACCAGCAGCCACCCCGCTAACGTTTTTTTTTCTTGCAGGTACTGTTGCAGTAATGGTGCCAAAGTCCAAACAAGCATAAGGAGAGGAGAATCTATTTCTTACACCCCCTGTCGACCTTGACAGGATCCCACTGGTCGACAAAGACTGATTAATCGTAGATACAAAGTGCGATTTTGATTTCACATACCTTCAATCATGGCTCAAGGAAGTTTTCCTGGACCAGAGTGATGAAATTGGACTCTGGGAGTCCAACTTACCCCTTTACCTCTTCCCTCAAATTCACCCTTTCCCAAAGTTCACCCTCAAGTGCTAAGCCCATTATATTCCCGAGCAAAGAGCCATCATCTCCTCATCTGGAGAGATTCGTTTCCTCATCATGCTTGAATCTATTGACCAAATGATGCAAATCCCCTGAGCCAACTCTGCATCACCCTTCGACCTAGAAATTATTATAGAATTATACCAGAAAATGACCTTCCCCCAAAGAGCTCAAATATTCGAGCTTTTCCTTCCCCCATCCGCTCAATTTCCCTCCAAAAATCCTCCTTATCCTTCTTCCATGTTCTCGACTAAAGGAAACTAGATCATTTCATCCCTTTGTGCCTTGTTAGGATACTTTTCAGATCAGTGGGTAGATGAACCTATTCTGGGATTTCTATCCATCTTCTCTATCGAAGAGAAGCCCACCACCTAGTTTGACTTCATCACATTCCTGGCGAACAATATTCACGAACAGTTTGTGAATTTTTCCATGGAAGGCATGTTCCGATACTCCTCCATATTGGCGTACTTGTTCATCTTCTTCCAAGCAAACAAATTCATTTTTTCCATGCAGAAGATGAATGGAGATGGTAGACCCCAGGCAGTGACAGCATGGACCTCCTTGCTCAAGCACAACTCCACAAAGTTGAGTTTCAAGGAGTTCATTGATCAATTCTACCACCCTATGGTAAGTATGCTTAGGGGCAGGCCCGAGCCTCGAATAAATGATGAAGTTCAGAGGATCCTGCATCTCTCGGATAACACAAAGACATGGGATTGGTATTTGTACCAAGATTACACTGAGATAATAGTATACAGGTGCAAGTTGGCACTTTATAAGCTGCCCAAGTACCCGCCTGTCAGAATTTTTGCATTGGAATATATAAGGCAGATAATAAATTCCGATGATATCCATTTTGTGTCACTAAAGAAAAAGAAACAACTCAAAATCAAAGGGTAGATTGGCTCCTTCATCTACAAAAATCGTGGCGCTGGGGAAGAATTAGACATGATGCTGAAGGAAATGAAATTCTCCATGAGCTTCCCATGGAATTATGATCCATGTGGGATCATCTTCGAGATGAGGGTGAAAAACAAGAACATCCCATATGTTCATGAATCCAGGCCTGAAATTGAGAAATTTGTGAATCACACAGTATGGGAGCCTAACACATTAGTCGAATTAGAGCAGCAGGATCCCCTAGCCACTGTGTCACAAACAACCACACCACAAGTCCCGAAAGAGCAAAGGCCTAGGCAATATTTATCTCCACTTGTCATGGAGGTATCGTCAGAAGAATTCCAGCTGCACACCAATAGGCCTAAGACTTTTGCAGTTCCTAGCTCGACTAAGGAAAAAGAAGCCATGTCTACTACAGTGACCAAAGTTGATAGGCCACCCTTCAGTTTGAGACTCCATAAGGTCATAACCTTAGCATTGCCAAAAGAATCTATAGATTCTCCATTGACCACCCAGCCAGGCAAGGTGGGACCGAAGCTAAGTATCTTCGAAAAGTATGAGTTGATCAAGAAAAGGAACCCGACCTTGACCAGTAGTACTCGCACCCATTTCTGGAAGCAGACGTCGACTGCACAACATAGGCTGCTGTCGACATTTGACACTGAGAAGGGCAGAATGCATATGGAATTCCTCCATGCACAGGTACCAGATCCAAAGGTGACCACTAACTACAAAAGGGCCACCTTTGAATTCCAGACGAAGGACATGCATCCGACCGATCAGATGAATATGCACAAGCAGACAGGGGAAATGGTCTTTTACATGCTAGCGCATGCTTCCACTACTATGTCCAAACTGCAAGTGTCCTTGAACAATGTTCAAATATAATTGAAGTTAGAGAAGATATCGTCCTTTGCCAAGGACAACAGAATCAATACCTTGGAGGAACTGGTCCTCAAGATCGGTTACGATCCTTCAAACATGAAAGTAGCTGAGGAGATGATTAAAAAGAAGAATGCTAACATAGCTTCCTTGAGGAAACAATTGAAGCTCCCGCCCACAGAGGATTCATAGGTGAAGGATATAGCAGAAAAAGAAGGAGAGAAAGATGAAATGATCAAGCTACTCATGGAGCAGAATGCACAGTTAAAGGAAATGGAAGCTGAGATGGAGAAGCTATTAAAAGAGAATCAGAAACTGAAGCCAATGGAAGTCATTCCATTGACTGCTATTCCAATTTCAGGAGTGAGCACAACATCAACAACAAAAGTCCCATCAGCGATTCCATTGACTTCCCTAGAGAAGACAACCGACCTGGCTAAGTCTATGGAAAAGATGAACCTACAGGAAACAGAGATCAGCAGGCTCAAAAAGGAGATTGAGAACCTTCAGGAACTCAAATCTTCCTTTTAGACCAGCCTCTCCAAGGAAAAGCAGGTGAAAAATCACCTCAAACAGGAGTTACAGTAGCTCCAGAAGCAAATAGTGGCAGGAAAAACTTTGGCTGAGGTTAAAGAAAGTGTATGGGCAGACATCACCAAGTCCATGAATGAGATATGGCCCATGATACAGATAATGTTTGAGTAGAATGAATTGGTGCAGAGAATAAAATAGGCCATCAAGAAGATCAGATCAGAATTGGGAGAGATGCCAACACAGGCGAACAAGATCATCAAGTTCCTAAATTCTAAGACCAGGGAAGAGCTGGAAGAGCTGGAAATTGAAGACAGAACATAGACCATCCTTAAGGTTGAAAGAGTTTTGACCAAGAGAGGATTAATTCTTCAGCTGGAAGAAAAGGTTCAGGCCATGGACCTGGGGGTACAAATATTCTTTAGTAATATTGAGGCTCTACAGAAGAAAGGTCTTCCTGGTCTGAAGGTAATCAATGATAAATTGATGACACTCCCAGATTACAAGAAGAGATTGGTTGATGTGGCTAAGGACAGTTCAAAGTTCACAGGAATTCAAGGGAGCATCACTGGCAAGGCATTCCTAGATGCCCTTCAGTGGGACATCAGTATCCAACATGAGATTCGATACATCTTCCTCACCAAGCCTACCTTCGCCAAGTACACAGAAATGGACAAAGTGTATCGAAGGCTACTCAAAGTCAACGTGCTCAGTCATCTTCGATGGGAGGAACTCTGTGACTTGATCGAGTAGCAGATGAGATGTCCCAGTCCAGTCATTTGTCCAGTCAGATGAGGTCATACAAAGGCTTCATCAACAACCCACCCAACAATCAACATGCAGTTACACCACATCATCAAGTAGTTCCTAGATTTATGCAATTTGTTAAGTTAGTTAGGATAAAAATAGATTTAGCATGTCTTGGTCATTAATGACAGGATCATTTGTAATTTGAGTTATAAATACTTCATCTTTTGAATTATTTGGGGTTGTTGATCTTCACACCCTGACGCTATCAGACTGTAATATTTTTGAAGAGATCTTCCATTAATACAAAGAGGCACTTTTACAGGATTCTTGCGTGTATTCACTGGTGATGTTTTTCTCTCTAAGTTAAATGTTATTCTCTCTTTGTTATTATATTGTTTTCTAAATCTAATCTTTAGAAGTAACGAATGTTGCAGGATTTATCTCGTATACCCTGTTTCTGACTGAAAGGATTTTAGTGTTTTATCTTCTGGTGTTTTCAATAAAGAAATTCTTAACTACTTCTTTGTTGAAATTATCTTTCTCATCTTTTCTGCTATTCATCATTTATGCTACTAAAGAATCCAGTGATTATATTATCTCGCCCTGTGAAAGTTTTCCTTTGCGTTTCTGGTTCAGATTTCATATTTTATTAAAAACACAGACCCCATAGCCCAATGGATGTGTAGACTATCTCAACCAACTCGACAAACACTACAACAACAAAAACCGGCCTATTTATTTACCTAGCCTAATATTTAAAATTTGAACCATAGCTAAATCATATAGAGAGATACCTCTCTAAAGTTGGAAGGGCTAGATCCCAGCTTCAAAAGTAGTTGGATAAAGTTACCTTAGTAGATTTCTTCTGCTGTCATCCTCTAGAAAATTTACCAAGTGCTAACACCAACATACTCAACTCTAATGCTCTTTTCTGCAACATGTTCCCATAGAAAGTGATACTTGATTGGAATGTGCTTCATATTAGAGTGCATCACTGGGTGTTTTGAGATATTGATGGCACTTGTATTATCAAAATATATTGGAATGAGCTCATCATACTCAACCTATATATCTGTCAAAGTTTGTTTCATCCAAAGAACCTGTGTACAACATGTTGCTGCTGCAATATACTCTTCCTCGGTTATAGATAGAGATACTGATGATTTTTTCTTTCTTATCCATGATACCAAACACTCACCTAAGTAGAACGCTGCTCCACTGGTGCTTCCTCGGTCATCAATACAACCTGCCCAATCTGCATCTGTGTAGGCAATAAGTGATAGATCTTTTCCTTTTGGATACCATAATCCAAACTCTTCTGTTCCTTTGAGATATATGAAGATCCTCTTTACTACTAATACAGGTGATTCCTTTGGTGCTACTTGAAATCGTGCCACCTGTCCAACTATCTGCATTACATCTGGTCTAGATGCTATCACATATAGTAGGCTGCCAATCATTGACCTGTATTGTCTCTGATCTTTAGACTTTGAATCATCATCTTTGTTCAACTTACAACTAGTTTGCATGGGAGTGATAACTGGTTTGCAATCTTCAATTATGAACCTCTTTAGCATTTATCTGATATACTTGATTTGAGAAATAAAAATTCCTTGGTTTCTTTGATGTATCTGAAGTCCCAAAAAGAAGGATAGTTCTCCAAGTAACGCCATTTAAAATTCATTATGCATGTCTTTTGCAAATTACTGGATTAACCTATCATCATCACTACCAAAAATAATATCATCAACATAAACTTCAATTAATAAAATATTACCTCGACTTACCTTGATGTAAAGGTTGTTGTCTGCACTTCCTTTTCTAAACCCTGCCTACTGTCGATACTTATCCAGTATAGAGTACCATGCTCTAGGAGCCTATTTTAGACCATACAAGGCCTTCTTTAATTTACACACATAGTCTGTGTTCTCTTACAACTGAAATCCTTATGGTTGTTCAATGTAGACTTCTTCTTCAAGTTCCCCATTCAGAAAAGATGATTTTACGTCCATCTGATATACTTTAACATTTTTGGATCATGCATAAGCTAAAAGAAAACAGATTTCTTCCATTTTGGAAACTGGGGAAAATGTCTCTTCAAAGTCGATTCCTTCAATCTGTGCATATCCTTTACATACCAATCTAGCTTTGTTCCTTGTAACCTATCCTTCTTCATTCAATTTATTCCTAAACACCCATTTTGTGCCGATCACATTCTTTTTCTTTGGTCTTGGAACCAATTCCCAAGTGTCATTTTTCTCTATTTGATCTACTTCTTCATCCATGGCCTTATTCCAAAATCCATCCTTGTTGGCTTCTTCAAAACAATTTGGTTCAATTGTAGATAAGAGTGCTAGGTGTGTTTGTTCTCGTGGATGGATTTTTCTTCTAGTCTCAACTCATGTATCTCTGTTTCCAATAATCTGATTTGAATGATGATTCTTCTGTACTCGTTTGCTATGTGTCTTTGGAGATACTTGTTGAACTTGCTCTTCTTCTTCTATCAAATTCTCTTCATCTCCATCTTCCTCTTCTACTTCTTTTTCATCTTTGTCTTCGAAAAGTTGTTCCATTGATTTGTTTTCTTCTTCCTTTGATTCTGGTCTGCCTGTATCATCAATTGTTATGTTGATGCTTTCCACAACTTTGTTTAATATTAGATTGTAACACTTGTATGCTTTTTTTGTACTTGAGTAACCAACAAGTATTCCTTTGTCCACACAAGAGTCAAACTTTCCCATTCTGCCATCTTCTCTTTTGATGTAGCATTTTCTTCCAAAAACTTTGAAGTGTTTCACATTTGTTGGTCTTCCTTTCCATAGCTCGTAGGGAGTTGTATCAGTGTTGTTTCTGAGCATTACTCTTTTCTGAATGTGAACTATTGTATGCACTACATTTGTCCAAAAAATATCTGTCAACTTGAATCCATTATCATTGTTCGAGCCATTTCCTTGTAGATCTTGAAGTTTTCAAAACTTCTGACTTGTTCTTGAGAAATCAAACTGTAGTCATTCTTCTATAATCATCAACTAATAACATAAAGTATCTCTCACCTTTTAATCCTTTTGTTGTAGTTGGTCCAACTAGATCAGTATGCACAATTTCCATTGGTTTTGTTGTTGAATATTCCTTTGATTTGAACCTGGTCTTTGTTTTCTTTCCTTGTTGGCAATGCTTTCATAAAGTGTTGTTTGGTTTCATGATCTAGGGTATTTGTCTGACTGCTTCTCTTTTGTTGACTTTGACAAGGTTATCAAAATGCATGTGACTCATTCTTCTATGCCATAGCCAACTTTCGTCTTCCTTTCCTAGACAACACTTTTCATTTCCAATTTCACTTAACACGTATATGTTGCTTGAAGTTATTGCAGTTGTAGCGACCAATTTCCCTGAACTTTCTTTTCTTATCTCACACGTTTTTGAATCGAAAGTAACTTTATGACATTGGTCACACATTTGAATCACACTTAAAATATTATGTTTCATATCTTCTACTAGTAGAACATTTTCTGCCTTTTCATTCTTGTTCCCAATTCAAACTGTTCCTTTTCCAATGATTTTGGCTTAATCATCATTTCCGAAGGAGATTGGTCCATCTCTTTCCTTTCGTAATGTAAGAAACTTGACTCTATCAACTGTCATGTGTTTTTAACATCCATTGTCAACATACCAACCACATTTCTTCTGTTTAGCTTGTAGAGCGACTATGCATTCTTCATTTCTATACTGATCTTTCTTTCTTATCCATGTCATTTTCTGAGGTTCTTGTTTGTGACTCTGTTGAGGTTATTAGGAGGGACTGTCATTCTGCAATTTTTGGCCATGTGTCCAAAATTTTTACATTTGTAACATTCCACTTCAGTGCTCAAAGATTCAAACATGTTGTAACTTCATCTATGTGTTTCAATAGGTCTTCTTGAATAACCCCTTTGTGTATGGATCTCAAAGTAGTTATTGTTCCTGTTGTTAGCTCTGCAATTTACAACTTTATGTCCAAAATTATTACATGCATAAAATAAACCAAAAAATATAATTTGATAGTTGGTAGTTGAAGATATTATGAAAGGAGGTGCTCTTATTAATCCTTCTTCTTCTTGAGGCCTCTCTATCTGTTGTTGATTCCAAAATCTGAATCTTCTCGGTGGAGGATTGTCCCTGTAATCTTCCTTGTATATCATTTTATCCCCTTTGATTGTTTTTGTATAGCTTTTTGTATTTGTTTATTTCTCTGTTGTTTTGGAGCTTGATCCCTTTTCTATCTAATTGTATCCAAGTCTGGACTTGTCAAGATGAGATTTTTGACTGCTAATAATGTCATCCATAACTTTTGAGCTATTCGGCATATTTTTCTTTTGAATATCCTTTCTTAGTGTGACAATCTTTGCTTCCAGGTTTCCAATGATCCTGTCCTTTCCTTCTATCTGTTCTTTGAGTGCTTCTTCAATTCTTTTATCTTCTTCTATTTTAACCTTCAATTTTGTGATCATTTGTTCTAGTTCTTGAGTGTATTTTTTTCTTATCTAGTTCTGCTTGTAGTTTCTTGTTTTTCTTCTTTTCTCTTCTAATAACTTCTATGGCACTCATTAATTCTTCTCGGAATTCAACTTATGCATCTTCAATTTCTTATTCATATGATTCTTCATATTCTTCTTCGGAGTCTTCTTTATCAGATTCTTCTACTGCCATGAATAGAACTCTCCATGTTTCACTGTCACTGTCTTCATCTTCATCTAATGATGACATGTCTTCTTTGGTTCAAAAGATTTTATTGAAAACTTTCTTTGTGGTTATTTTACCTTTATATGTTTGTCCGCCTTTTGAGTAACCTTCATCATTTATTTTTTTCTTATGAGGACATTTGTTATAAAAATGACTAATACCATCACAATTAAAACAAATTAAAGGAAGCTTACCTCTATACCTACTGTTGGTTCCCTTGTTCAGTCTTTTGGCGAAGTTGGACACTTCATCATCTTCTGAGACATCGTTGCTACTACTATATTATTCTTGTTCATTTTTATTTTCCTTTGATCTTTTGGATGCTTTGAAGGGTGCTTCTTTTACATATGGATTTTCTTGTTCAGTTCTCATCTCATATGTTGTGAAGATTCCATGCAGTTCATCCATTCTTATTGAGTTTATATCTGATCTTTCATCTAGTGTTGATATCTTAGGGTTGAATCTCATACGAAGAGATATTAGTACCTTTTGAACAATTACATATTCTTCGATTTCTTCTTCCAATCCTATGATTGCATTCATTGTTTCATCGACTTGTAAGAAGTAGGCTGAGATATCTTCATATTCCTTCATTTTTAGTTGTTTGAACTGACCTCTGTAAGTTTGAATCTTTGCTGCTTTGAATTTTGAATCTCCTTCATAAATATTTCGAAGCTTGTCCCAAATCTCTTTAGCATATTTACAATGTGAAACTTTGGTGAATATTGTATCACTGAGACCATTCAAAAGTGCATTTTTGGCTTTAGAATTATTCTCATTGAGTTTTAGTGATTTGTCATTTGTTGGTGGAACTGTTGGTGCTGTGTATCCATCTACAATTGATTTCCAAACTTGAAATCCTTGTGCCTGCATATATGTATTCATCCTTATGCTCCAAAAAGCATACTTATGTCCATCAAACTATGGTATTCCATTTTTATATGAGTTGGTACTCTCCATGATCTACGTTTCAGTGGTTAAACTGATTTCTGAAGGAACCTGCTCTGATACCAATTGTTGGATTACTAAGAGGGGGGGTGAATAAGTAATAGCGTAATTATAATCCTTTTTCTTCAAATTTTATATCAATGTAGAATTATTATCCAATAATGAGCAGTAAGAAATAAACAATCACACACATACACAGTACACCAATGTTTTACGTGGAAACTCAAATCGGGAGAAAACCATGGAATGTTTTTTCTTATATGTCTTGAAGAATTACATTCATTGGAAGCACCAACTTCCTTTGTTTTCCAACTACAGCTGGAAGGAGGCTCCAACCCCCTATTTTCTCGAGCTACAACCTGAGGGAAGCTCCAACTTCCCAATTCTCTCGCTACAACCAGAAGGAGGCTACAACCCCCTATGTTCTCTGGCTACAACCACCTGTCCTTGCCCCGTCCTGCCACCTTGAAGTAGAAGTATAATGACGGAACCACTGTTACACTATCTCTATGAGATATACCACTGTAAACTTGTACCAATAATATGAACCATATATCAACCATGCATCAACCTGTACCTCAACTTGTAATCAACCTGTACCATAAACAAGTGCATCAACCATGCACCAACCTATACCATAAACAAGTGCATCAACCATGCACCAACCTATACCAAACAACCTGTAATCAACCTATATCATAAACAAGTGCATCCAACTATGTACCAAGTATGTAACAATCATGTTTCAACTACTCATCAACTATGAATCATCAATATGTACCAACATCATCAACTATACACCTCATGTATGTGCCAACTCATCAACTACTTGTTTCAACCATGTACTCAACATGTACCTAAACCAAAATCCCTCATCAATTTCATCATCCAAATCTTATTTGTAGCTCTATAATAGACCTGATTTATATGATCACATTCCTACAAACCTTCCTTAACTTTAACAACAAGAGACTAGCATTTTCATCCAACTTTTCTTTAGTCTCACATGCCTAGTTTTGGATTAGTCAACAACCCTAACTTGAAGTAATCATAACTTTGAACCATAATGTATAAATATATGAAACTGATACACAATGTTCTTCGGTGTGTTTTATGCAATTCCTCCAGGTTTCACTACTTGGAACCTCTCATAAACAGAGTTATAACAAAAATGGTATACCTTGCTGAATTCTGGCTTATTCTAGAGAGCGAACTTGTAGAGCATGAACCGCACAAAATATTCATTGAATTGATATGAAACTATTAGAAAGAATACTACAGACTTTACCCTAACCAACACATTTGTCACACTGAATTTGGATTTTTTATGAAGAACTTATGATGTTTTTACTCGAAACACCTGTTTTTGACTAGTTTCAGGACTAGCCACAAACCCTATTTTCCACGGAGTGTAACTCCCATAATAAAACGACACACAAGCTGAATTTTTTACCATATATACTTGGGTATGGCTTCTCAATGGAATATAAATTTCACGGTCTAAATCATTATAGAAAAAAAGGTATAGAGAAAATGGTGAGATGACCTATAAATAACATATCTTAGAAAGCACCATCAAAAGAATTTATCCTTCCTTGCATTTTGGCCTTATTTTCTTCACCTTCCCTCATAAATTAGGCTTATATATCCTTGGTTACCTCATACACCTATAGATATTCAATATGATCAATTTTGATTAAAAAGAGAGAACCTTGCCTCTTATTTATACTCTCAAAGTAGCTTCCTTAAAAACATCTTCTAGGTCACTTGGCCCACTTTCCTTATTTTAGGGTTAACCCACTTCTAATTTCTCCATTAAATTTATTATTGAAATAATTTATTTTGTATTTATTTTGAATTATAATACACTCATCAATTCACTTTATTATTTACCTTTTAAAATCTCTTAAACCACTTTGACTACTTTGACCTTTTGGGGCTTCTAGATAACATATGAGGGTCCTCCAACTTCGTAAGGCCATAACTCTCAAACCATGAGGAGTTATGTGACATTTTGTTATCGTCCTATAAGTTATAGGATCAACTGGTGATTGGGATATTATCTGTTTTAGTGTTTTTGTTGACAAATGATTTTTCATTCTGCAAATAATTTGAAAAAGAAAGAAAAAGAAAAAGGAAAAAAGAAAAAGAAAAATAAAAAAGAAAAAAGAAAAATAAAAAGGAAAGAAAAGGAAAGAAAAAGAGGGAATAAAAGAATTTCAATAAAACCCCCATGCAATAATAATAACTTGGTCCATACCTTTCAAGCATGGCCAAGTTCATTTTTAAATTTCATGTTGATAGGGTAGTGAATGAATTTGGCTAAACAATTTAATCTTAGCCAAAGTGTCTAGGTTAGATTAGTGAATAAATCTAGCTAGACTGTCTAATCTTGGTTAGATAGCCCCAGGGTAGAATAAATTCTTAACCCAACAATCTAATCTGGGTTAATTGTCGTAGGAAGATAGGTTAGAATGTAGACTAGTTGCCTTG
>ML803864.1:111363-136396 GCA_009831015.1 Picea engelmannii | reverse complement strand
TTGATCAAATGCCTGAGGCATTCCACACTCTTTTATTTCTAGTTGCATTTTAGATGAGGACCCTTGGTCCCCCATGAACTCCTGTCTTGCTTCCTCGAATATTTGTCTTTATTTCCTTGCATCAAAAGCCTGATTCTTCTCCACAGCTTTCCTGATACCTGACTCTTCTGCAATTTTTCTTTGGATTGTTCTATCTTCTCCTATAGCAGCGCCTCATCGAGTAATAACAACGATTATAGGGTCTATTCCACGTGGTTAGGCATATATCAGTTTCACTTGTGGGTTCTGTTGGGGTCCTCGTCTTTCCTGAAGCTTAGCCAGCAGCACATGGCATTTTCTATGACATGCTCGAAAGAGTTACAATAACTGCAGGTTGTGTAAGGATTCTCACTATCCCTTGCCAAGTGTCCTAGCTATGTGTAGTTATAAAATATTATTTGTCCTCAGCCTCGGTCCATACCTCCTCCTCCTCCTACTCCTCTGTATCCACCACAAAGATTAAAGTTTCCTCTCCCTGGGGAGCTATATTATGGGGTGTTTCCTTCTTGTTGTACTTCGCCTTGAATCTTGTATATGTCCCTCAACCTCTCATGCATGAGATCGTAAGCTCTACAATCTCAATCATTGTGCCCCACTGATTTACAAAATCTACAATACAAGTTTGTGGGTGTCTGAACATACTTCTACATGTAATAACACTCACCTGGGCGATGCCTATTTCTACATACATCGCACTAGGGTAGGTTAACTTGCTTCAAGGGGCTCGACACTCCTGAGGCCAAATACTCATGAAATAGGGGACAATTTTCCTTATCATGACCTTCGGATCTGCATATTACACACCAAATATCTTCTCTTTTGTCCTTCCCCTTGTCCTTCTTCATATCCTCGACCTGCAGAGACAAACTAGTCAGCTGGCTCAAGATATGGCTCATGCCTAAGCTAGATTCACCCATAGGTGTTGATTCAATCTTCATGGCGATCTCAAAATATTATTCCTGTGATGCAATCTTTTGCTGCATCAGAGGGACTCTGATGTGTGGTAACAGTGTTGCGATGAACCATTATTTGTTCTTTTCATCGGGAATCTGAAAATTTAATCGACCTGTTAGGGTCTTGAATCTCTGGTCGAACTCCCAAATAGGCTTTGCTACCTTTTGTCTGATCTCTTTTAGCTCTATAATACATTGTGACTCCGATTTAGGTTTCTTAAACTCTGCAATCAACACATTCTTGATCTTTTTCAGTGGCTTAGGCCGTGCCAGTCCTTGGACAAGTTTCATGTACCAACTTAGCGCATGGTCCCTTAGCGTAGTGTTGAACTAGGTTCTCTTGATGGCTTCATTGGCGATACTTTTAATATTCCACATGGCCTCACACAGGAACCAGTGTTGATAGGGATCCTCAAATCCATCTCCCCTAAATATAGGGAGACTCATCTCATATTTCATAGAGTTCCCTAGGCTTCCTGTCTGAGTATAGGCTGAGTTGCTAGTAACAACACTCTGAAGACTCTGGTGGTTCTGGCTATTTTGGTTGCTTGGTGCTATTGAAACAACAAGAGGTTTAATGTTACTTACTTCAGTAGTCTGTGTAGTTCTTGAGGTTTTTGGCTCTCTTTGGTGAAGTTCTTCAGCTTCCCCTTCTTTTGTTCTGGTGGGTTCTGAATGTTCTTTTTCAGTTAGATCTACCTCTTCTCCACTGTAGAAACCCTCTTCTTCGTAGTTTTTCTTAAATAGGTTCTCAATGTGAAACCCTTTGAATACTCTTCCACTGCACGTATGTTCAGCTTCTGTGTCACTATCACTGTCTAAATTTCTAAACATTAGCCTTTTTAGGTCCAGCCAATCTACTATATCTTCAAGATGTTCTTTTCATGCAACAACATCTTGATTCTCAACTTCAGAAAGTGAAAAAAATTTCCTCTGGGTACTTTGAAAAAGTATCTCTCATATTGGCTATATGATTCTACCCTATCAACAACAAATTCGTTGATATACCCTCCAATGGTACTATCAAACCAATTATCTACTGCTCTAGATATAGTGTTGTCAACTCTCTTGACCTTCTGGATCAGTGTTGGTGTCCAAACCATAGGAGGTCTAGATCTGATCTCGAACTAGGTATCGACTAACCTAGCCAACCACTCAAACAACTCCTGGTGGATTCATCCAAAGAATATCTCGTGAGTGTCGGTGAAGAGGTGTCTTTGTAGCCAATCTTCAGTTCTCAGTTTAGGGTTCTAGTTCTGGGCTTTAGTGAAGTCCCTTTCTTGATCCTCTATCCAATTTTGAATCTCTGTCTTCGATGGGAACCACCTTGACATTCCCTTACACAAATTCTAGTCTTGGCAACGAAACCATTTGTTGGCACAGGGGCAGACCCAGGGTTCACTCCAAGAGCGCACCAACAAGCCCTAGATACTGGCCCTTTCGGCAACATGTGCGAAGCAGATGTAGTCTCACCCAAAGCAGCTAAGAGGGGGGTTGCAGGACAGAGATGTCTATAACCAGGGGAATATCAAGTGGAACTAATACAACAATAATGCAACATTCATATATCTCTTATCAGCTAGATCTACTCTACATAGCAATAAATCTGATCTAACACAATAATGTAAATAACAATATAACAATGACAAAGATCCAGGCATCAATCACACATATGACATAAAATATATGTGGCCCTTGACCAAGTTTTGAGGAACACTTGGCCATATTTGACCATTTTTGGGACTTCGACAGCTTGTCAAAGATGGAGCGCAACGCGAAGCGGAAATCATGGAAGATAGACCCCTTTTTGGGTCCCTTTTGGGTTTTTGGGGATAATGTAATGGGATTGGGATGTTGTCCCATGGGTTTACCCATGTTTAGGCCTATTTTGTATATATATATATATAGATTTCTAGGCCATATAGAGGAGGAGTGGATGATATATCTATGTGATGTAGGCTAAGTGCCAGGGGTTGAGTCTGTGTGAACAAGGCTTGCAGAGCCGAGTGCAAGTCCATGTGAGAGATTGTAGAAGGCTTTGTGTTGTAGTGCAAGGAAGAAGAAATAGCGAGCTGCGTAGATATTTTGTCCTATGCGATGAGAGATTCAGATGGTTCTGTGTTGTAACCTGATTAACTGAAGCTAATAAAGAAGAAGACTTTGTGGATGTAGCCCTAGGGTGGGGGTGAACCATGGTAAATATGTGTGTTGTTCTCTATGCCTTGACCTGATGTGTTTGTCTCTTTATTTGCTAAGTGATTTGATGTGTTTAGATAGATCTAGTTATGCTTTGTGCTTTTGAGATATGAATGAATATTAGTTCTGGTATGTAAGATGCTTAGTGCTTGATCTGTCGAATATAATCTATATCGTTGTGGATAAGTGTTGGATTATCTAAAATCTAAGTACATATTGCAATGCTCTGTGCTATCTGTGAAGTATCATGAGGGTTGAATATTGATGAGTAATATATGCTAAGTGATTGCTAAGTGTTATAATCATAGATCTGTGTCCCAGCTAAGGTTGAAGACACCTGAGTCTTGCAACCACCCCTGCCTCTACCTCGGGTGAGACTTCATCTTCTTCGCGGGTGTTGCCGAAAGGGCCGGTAGCTAGGGTTTTTTTGGTGTGTTGTTATAGCATTGAACCCTGGGTCTGCGCTTGTGCCAACATTCACCCTCTCTCTAGGGCTATGTCCACATAACTGTTCTTATGATATATTAAGATAAATATTACATTTTTGATCTGCGCTCTTAGTCAGCAGATCTTCTCTCTTCTTCTCTCTGTCTCCCACCTTCCTGTGCACCCAGTTGTAGGACTTGATCTTCACACCTAGCTGAAGATATTACAATACCAGAAGGCTCTCACTCTCAACACTCCTGTCTCTCATAATACAATATTCTCCCAATCAACAACAATCACTATCAATATCCCACACTAGTACCGACCTGACCTAGGTCCTCTCGACCTCTATTTATACATTATAGTCTCTCATCGACATCCTTAGGTTGAAACCTAGGTGTTAAAAACCCTAATTACCCAAAACCCTATGTCAACTTGACCCACCTTTCCAGGGCTTCACCAGCCTGTCTTTCCTCCCTTCTCGCACGATGCTCCAAAGCATCCAATGGTGTCTTTCTTTGCTTGTTTAGTTGTCCTCGATCAATCTTCCTTATTGATCTGTCATCCTCAATCTCCTCATCCAATGACTTCCTTCTCCGTACTTCGCTTCAGCTTTTCTACTCTTTTTCTTTCTTCGGCCCAGTGACAGTCACTGTGTCTCCCACGCAGTTCGCGTTTGACCTTTTCTTCCTCAATATTTGCTTCCTTCCATAACCAAGGGCCAACACTAACCAATCAGTCGAAGATCCATTCTATTTTTTATGTTTCCTTCTTAAAGAAGGTGATTGGAACTAAGTTCCAAACTCAAACTAGTCTCCTTGAGTTGGATGAAGAAGGTTCCATATGGTTGTATCCACAAGCAGTCTTGTCCTAGAGAGAGCGTCGTCTCCATCATCAGACCATCAAGGAAGTGTTATTCCAATGGAAAGATACACCTCCGGAAGATGCCACCTAGGAGCCGACCACCATTCTACAACAATTTCCTCATCTGAAGCCTTGAGGAAAAGGATTTTCTTCAAGGGGGAGGGCATGTTAGGGACCTAACCTCCCTAACCCCTCATGTAGGTAGAATATTAAAATTCCATGTAATAAAGGACAATATTAATAATGCCTAGAAATAAGGAAGAATAAGTGAAATGTAAGTAGACCTAATAGAAACTTCCTCTTCTAGAAGGATCTTCCTATAGATTGTTCTTTTGGATAGATAGATTTAGTATAAATAGGAGTAGAGGGTATGAGAAATATTTTCTTGGATATTATTGTAATAGAGCTATGCTTTGTTGGAGGTTGTACCCTCGAAGAGACAAGTGAACATTGCTATGATTAATCAAGATGATCTTCCTGGTGTTATTATGGTATTATTCTAGTATTTTTCTGGTTATATCATTGTTGTTCTACCATTTCTAGCTAAAATATTTATGTTCTGCATACTATTTTTTATCTAGAATACTACATAGTTTTGACTATTATCCCACCTCAATAGTGCCACAAGGTAGTATCTCATACTACAAAATTTATCTTCTTCACAATGTATTCAAAAGGTGAACAAAAGGAAACTGCAACCATTGTATCCTTGGCCCAAGACCTTTCTATCCAGCATAAGCAGATTGCAGAAAAGAAATAAGATATTGTTTATTCACCTATGAGGGTGCCTACACACTTCCCATTCAATAAAATATACAATAGGTTGGTTGAACATATTCAACCCCTCTAGCAACAAGTTTGTGACAACCTTCAACACGCCAAGCAACGCAACTTCTCCAACAAGGAAAGAAGCTCACCAAGGTTCATATTTAGCAAATGCTTTCCCCTCTCCCCCGTAGAGTCAACACAATGGAGAACATTGCTTCCTAAGGAGGGAGGATTGATCCAGGTGGATAACAATGGCCACCCACCTATTCCAACTAGCTCAAAACAATCTTATGACAATTTACTATTTTTAGCATTTTTTTGGTTCCTAAACTTCGGGGGCCATTTTGAGGGCCTAAATGAATTTTTTTCATGATTGGGTACCTCAAGGAGATCCAAAGTCTTTGATAGATCCCCAAAAATCAATCTCCTTCTCGATACCTTTCCAATGAGCTATCGTGCACCCCAAACAAAGATTGTATGGAAAAGTTATGCCCCCGGGAAGTTGAAACACCAAACTACCCAAAACGGGGTCAACAAAACTATTGGCTTTTCATCTTCCAGGATTAGGTTTTTGGATTTTATTTATGTTAAAAAGGCCTTTGGAGCCTCATTGTAAAAATCGTATTCTTGGGAATGTGAATAACTGTCACATCTCTTCTCAGAGATAAGCTGCCACCATTCCAGCGAGTCTTTCACTCTGTATTTCTACAATTTTGTAAATTTCACTCATTAATAGAATTTGTCTATTACTATATCTCTGTGTTTATGGTTATATATCTGATAAATATATGTTATATTATTGTATATCTGATATATCTCTATACATTTCTTTATTATATCTCCATTCTCATTTCGTGCCAAAAATAATCCAGATCAAATGATGAGTGGGAGTGCAGTTGATCTGGATTATTTTCGGCATGAAATGAGAGTGGATATATAATAAAGAAATGTACAGAGATGTATCAGATATCCAAAAATATAAATAAAATATATCATATATGCAACCATAAACATAGAGATACAGTAATACACAATTTCTATTAATGGGTGAAAATGTACAAAGACTATAAAAATACAGAGTGAAAGACTCGCTAGAATGGTGGCAGCTTATATCTGAGAAGAGATGTGATAGCTACTCACATTCACAAGAATATGATAGTTACAATGAGGCTCCAAAGGCCCTTTTAACACAATTAAAATCTAAAACCCTAACCCCGGAAGATGAAAAGCCAAAAGGTTTGCGGGCCTCGATGGGGGTAGTTGATATGTCAACTTCCCAGGGGCATAAGGTTTGCATACAATATCTGTTTGGGGCACTTGATACACCATTGGAAAGGTACAACTGAGAATAAATTTTTTTTATTGGCCTACCTTAGTTCCTTTAGTGATAAATGGGGGCCCTAATCCCCAAAAAATGTCGTTTAGGGCCTCAAAACGGCCCTGAAAGTTTGGAATCCGAAAAACTGTCGAAAAACTGCCAAGATGGAAAACTATTTTTTGAGCCCGTAGAATAGGTGGGTGGCCACTGATATCCACCTGGATCAGCAGTCTTGAGATCCTCTTTGGAAAATTACCAGGATACCACCAACCCAAGTAAAAACTCAACCAACAAACCCAACTCTAAAATCATCACGACCTGACCGAATCAAGAGAGCGCCAACATCACTTACCAGACCATTACCGTGCACCAATCTACCACCCAAGAACAACAAGAAAATCCACAGAACATGACTACACGAATAATTTATAATTGTTGGAAAAGATGAAAAATTGTTTTTGATGAGATGTGATTTTTCTTCTTATAATTATGAATTTTTTTTTTTACAAAATAAATTATATTCATAATTGTGGTGGAAACAAGGTGGCACAAGTGTGGAATAATTATTTCTTTAGTAAACACAAGATCTCTAAAATATTATTTCAAAAACTACTTAAAAGTAATCTACTTGTAAAATACACCAAGAGACACTATCTCCAAAACAAATGTTGGGAAAAAATGCTCACTTGATGGTGTCCGCAAGAAGGTGATGGACAAAAAAGTGGAACGAGGTGAGAATGAACACAGTCACGTAGGAAATCGTGCACATTCTCAACAGCACACTTATGTTCTTGATGTGATAGGCTTGCAATTTGTGAATCACCACCGAGGACACCAAGTCAACCCCTTGGTAGGACTGTGCACATGCTATTAAGAGCGTGTGTGTGATCTGAAAATGGGTGAGTACTTACTCTACACAAGTTTTCAATAGAGAATCGTTTTCTAATGAATTAATTGCATAAGGATTAAAAGGCATATGAGTCCATGATTAACCATCATTTTAAACAATAACACATAACATACATGAACTCAAATGGAATAAAGCACATAAAAAAGACGAGAGAGACAACCAATGTTGGTAATGGAGTTCACCCCTCCTGGGTTAAGTCTCTAGAACCGCTTCAATTGGAATATGGATCACTTTCATTCCTTCTTCAAAAGATGTTGGGACCTTCTCATAAGTGATTACATAAGAGATGCCTTTTCCTTCAGTGAGGATTCAAGAAGACTACTCACACTCACATCTCCCCATACATCAAGAAGGATAATTCCTTACACGAATAAGTCTCTCAAATGCTTAGGAGTAGTAGTACTATGGTTCTCTAACTCCACTCATTAATTCCTCATTACTCTCCCCTTTACAAAGGGCTCACATAAGGTCTTATATAGTTTTTCCTTACTCACTCTAAAAAAAGAGAATTAATTCTTAGATCCACAATAATAGGATTTAATTACAAAAGAGGAAAGACAATATCCATGAATGTAGGATCTCAAACTATCTTCAAGCACATAATGGGAAAAGTCTCAAAGCCACCCAACGACTCCTCATCCATGTCCTTTATTCTCTCAACCTATAATTCAGAATAATGGAAAATTGGTGTGAGGTGGTTTCTCACATAAAAACCAATTTCCATAATTACAATTTCAATTAAAAATACGCGAGTCTTAATTTCCTCATAAGTATTAATCATTTTACAAAAAGAATTAAGTGCATGAGTTTTCCAAAATCTCATAAAGAACAATTAAATGCATGAGCATCTCATAAAAGCATAAAATAAATGCATGGCACCTTTTCCTCACAAAGAATTAATAAAATTCATGAGAAAATAAAACTCAAGACATATAAGTTCACCATTTTCACCACTCTGAAAATCAATTTGGTGAACACAGCAAAGTCCTTCCATGTGTGGAAATTTGTCCGGGTCACGCCTCCCCACAAAGAACCTTTTGGTCTCCAAAAGTATCAACTTTATCTCTATGCAAATGTCCTCAAAAGGCACAGTCTTTCAAGACTCCTTCACACACGTACTTTGGAATCAGAATGCAAAGCCAACACTTGCAACCACTCCAAATAAAATGTTTGGAAAGGTACATCCCTTGTCTCCTTCACCTCTATTATTCGGAACTGAAATGTCGAAGCCCACACCTGCATAACCTTGCAACCTGTAACAAATGATACATGTACCACAATCTTTGGCATACATTACTTTCCAAGAGTTTATAACTACACTCTTTGGTCAAGTTTACAATGAATGCCAAAATGGCTTGGGAAAATCTCCCATTCAAACTGTTTACATAATGATTACAAAATAAAGCCACTTAAGGATTAAGGCACAAAATAACACCTCTCACTATCCTCACTCAAGATTGGCTAAAACGCCATTACCATGCTTCATAATCATTAAGTTCAATGTGAAGGAAACATGTCTCAAATGTGCACTAGTGGTGGAACTTTATGATTTCCAATCTCCACTACAAAAAGTGCAATTTATATCAAGTTTCAAGGAAATTCTCATGCCAAATCTGATCTCGAAAAATGCCCCAATGGGAAACTTCTATGGTTCTATGTACCCATTACAAAATTGTGCATCATTCTCAAAAGTGCCCCTTTTACATCTTGGCCTTTTAGGAACTCCTAGATTATACATGGGAATGTATTAAAATCCAAATTATTATATCGTTTAAATTTCATGTGATATTTGAACCCTATTATAAGTCCAAATATTATAAGAAAACTTTGGAAGAAAAATATTATAAGAAAATTCATCATTTTCTTACCGCACCAGAACCCAACCAATAAAACATGGTGGCAATGGTCTTGAAAGCCATAATCAGAGAGCGATCAGGAATGGAGCTGCGATTCTGCCAGCACCCAAGAGATGAAGGGAGAAAGTGCCCTGACACGTTTGGCTTTGGTATGGCTATGGAGAGGCCGCCATCGATACAACAAACCTGATTGTTGGACATCAACCAGTGAAAAATGATCACAACAACCTCCCTCGTGGATCATCTCCAGTCCATTCAGGTGGAAGAGAAATAGAACCCTCAGGGAGAAGAGAAAAGAGGAACACCCGTCTTGATTCCTTTCCAAGTACACGCATGACGAATTCCTGAGAATCAGCTAGAGAGCCATTTGGAGAGTATTTATTCAACCAAATTCAATGTTAGAACCTTTAGGGCCAATAGTGCCATTAGAACATCCCAAAGAAGTAGTGGTTTTGATACATCCTCGAAATACTTCAGAGACCATAGCACATTTGACTCCCAACAAACAACATCCTTCTTTGAAAAGCCACCATACATTTCAGACCTACAGTCTGATAATTTTCCCAGAGATGATTTCATTTGTTGCCCACCTATCCAAAAGAACTGTGCAGCTGCGTTCTTGGACCTCGATTGATACATGGGATCCATTAAATCAGTATCAATGCTCCGTATAACAGTAAGAACCAGGACAAACCTGCATAGAAACTGCACAACACTGGAGTTTGTGATTTTAGCTGCCAGAATTACAACGCCCATCTTGACAATAGGAAACTTCAGGAGATTTAAATTGCACAGATGCATTGCAAAAGGTACAACGCTCTGATGCAACATATTCACTGATGCGGGAAACTCTCTTTCGCCCAAGTTCCCGGATTTGTCCTTTCTCTAAGATCATGCTCACTCCTCTGCAATAACTTGGTCCAGGCTTTCAATTGCTCTGTTTCTTCCCATCAATGAAAAAAAAACAATTCGCAGCATCAATAGACTGTAAATCGTGCACCATAATTGCCTACAGTGTTTCGAAGGAAAAACAATTCGGGCCCGTCGGCGGGTCAAATCTTGACGTGCTCTTGTTTGGTGATCGATATCTCCAAAATCAATTTTTTTAAGATCAACGAAAGTATCACGATGTTACACGTTAGCAATCAGTTGATCGTGAGGGTACTCTGTCGGCGGTGGTTAGAGGTCATTGCTCCTCAATCTTCCTATCGAAACTTATCCTCAAAATTGAGGGAACAACTACCTGGATCATTCTGAAATCACACCAATTTCGTCTGCATGAGAGAGCCCAATTCCACGTGCTGTCAGCTAGCAAGAAGTACAAGAAGTTCTTTTAGCCACAAGTAAACAGCAATCGACTTTCATGCCACGTCGTTGAGTGGGAGGAATTCGAAAGGCTTCATCAGTTTAACAGATCTTGTGTCTTCTTCCAAATCACCGAATAAGTGGATGACAAAATTGAAAAATCCATCGATCAATTAGAGATCGCTTGACTTGGCGCATCTCGGGATCCCTCAATGATCTTCTAGCCTGCCGACATGGAGGAGGTGCCACACAACTCATCATGCCTTGAGCCACTTGTTCATGTGAGGACTGGTGCGCGATCCAGTTTCCATTCCTGAAGATCTCCAAAAGCAGCCTCCTCCGATGCCATACGAGAACCTGATTCTCCTTCCTTCTTGAGTTTTTCCTCATACTTCTTGGAAAAAGATTCAACCTCAAAAGGCCCAGTACTGGAAAATGGATCAGTATCATCAAATGAGGTAAAACCTCTACTGTGCCCGACATATTTGAAACTACTAATAGAATCAGACCTGGAAAAAGGATCACGAGAAGCAAATAACCCACTGTCTCGTACGCTGAAGGAATCAAATTTTGGAAAAATGTCAAAGTGTGAGTTATGATCATCCATGGACCCTACATTGGAAAATCATCCAGGTGAACCATTATTGACTAAATGAGTACTTGGTACTGAGTTATTATCGAATAGTGACTTCTCACGTGTCCGCAGAGGACCAAAGGTGTCATAATTCTCATTGTCACCCTCCTTAGTATCTCCTGCTCCACTAAAGCTTGTGATTCTTAGGGACTTCAAATGGAAAAAATCTACAGAGTCAAATTTTGGATTGTCTAGCTACCTTTTACGACCCCCATAAAAAGTAACTGTCGAGTTACTTATATCCGATGAAATTTTAGTGTCAACAACACTTTTGTCAGTGCCCCAAAATGAGTCGTTTTCATCAATAAATGTAGCCTCCCATGAGCCTCCATCACCAAATGGATCATCAGAGTTGGAGGATATTGTGCGGTGATCATTGCTTGGAATAGTTTCTTTCACTTTCAAAATCTCTCATGGTGAGATTCCAGCCACACTTCTGCGCATAAGAATATTCATTTGATGTATGTGGATGTCCTGTAGAGGAAGAATTCTCACTTTTCCTATCTAATATTGTTGAATAAGATAAATCAAATCTTCCTTCATGAGGACTGTTATCATACCATGCCAAAGATGAACTATTGTTTGCAGAGAGATTGGGGTGCAACCCCTTCATTCATCAGATCCTGAACAACAGAGAAACCTTCATATCCAAATTTATCCCAGTCACCGTCCCACTTAGTTGCATTTTTCTGAATACCAGGTTTCCAGCCATAAGATAGCTCAATCAATGCATTTGGCTTTGTGCGCAGTCCTAATTGCTTGCAACGTTCATTCAACGCTTTAGTTTCCTTCATACTTTTTCAACAATGAAAACCAGAAAATAAATTGGAGGTATTACATGGGTATGCTAAATTTGACTATGCAAAAATAATATCCATTTCTTACACAACCAATCGAAGGTGCCTTCCTTCTGCAACTATATTTTTTCAGAGACTGGTGTAGGGACGTTGATCACAAGCTCTTTCTTGGTGAGTGTTGGAGCAGGTTTCTTCCTTGGTGTGTGATGAAGCTTAGGATAAAGCTTCCAACACTTCTTTTCCCAATGACCACTTAGATTACAATGACTGTAATAATTTATTTGTTTTCCCTTCAACAGAATCTCCTTGTCACGAAGACGTGAAAGAGTTTTCTTCTTCTTTGTATCACTTCCCATGGACACGTCTATCTTCTCAACCCAAACTTTCTTCATTTTATGCTTGGTTACATCATGGTTAGAAGATGTAATGTAAAAATCATTTTTCTTATATTTAAGGAAGGGATTCAAATTACTTTCATACCTTTCTAAATTGTCCTTGATGTAGATCTTACAAGGACTGGACTAGATGATTTGTCTCCTCTCTTAGAATCCAATGATGTAAAAAAGTTTTTTGAAGTGGTTCTTTCTTCAACAACCTTTGAGCATTATCCATTCTCTTCATTTCCATAACCCAAACCTGCAAATCGTGGATTTTGTACCACGTCTAATGGTTGAGTGAATCCTTGGCCATGAATGCCAAGTCCACCTCCTTTGTATCCCATCTTCATGAGGAGTTTCATGCTCACGTTAGTTTTATACTGATAAAACATTGAACATGAAGAAACATCATATACCTCGGTTTGAGTTTGTGCATCCACGGTAAGAGACTCTTTGTCTTCCATTCGTTCACCATTCTGCAACTTAGCCAAGAGATCATCCTTGGCTTGCAATTTGAGCTACAATTTTTCAATAATTCTGTTGAGGACTTCTCCATGAAGCTGAGACCTCTCTTGAAGCTCGTGTTTCCCTTCTTCCGTAACCTGCAAAAGCCTCCTCAACTCTGAATTTTTAACTTGAATGTTGTGATTTATCTCCTCTAATTCTTGAAGTATTTCTTCTTTCTTCTCTCCTTTGTCCATCATGCAAAGCAGACATCCTAGCTTTGATACCACATGATATGAAAACGAGCGAGTACTTACTCTACACAAGTTTTCAATCAAGAATCATTTTCTGACGAATTAATTGCATAAGGATTAAAATCCATATGAGTCCATGATTAACCATGCTTTTAAACAATAACACATAACATACATGAACTCAAATGGAATAAAGAACATAAAAAATACAAGAGAGAGACAACCAATGTTGGTAACAAAGTTCACCCCTCATGGGTTACATCTCCAGACCCGCTTCAATTGGAATATAGATCGCTTTCATTCCTTCTTCAAAAGATGTTGGGACCTTCTCCTTTAGTGAGGATTCAAGAAGCTTCTCACACTCGCATCTCTCCATACATCAAGAATGATATTTCCTTACATGAATAAGTCTCTCAAATGCTTAAGAGTAGTAGCACTATGGCTCTCTAAATCCACGCATTAATTCCTCATTACTCTCCCCTTTACAAAGGGATCACATAAGGTCTTATATAGTTTTTCCTCGGTCACTCCTAAAAAAAAGCATTAATTCTTAGATCCACAATAATAGGATCTAATTACAAAAGAGGAAAGACAAGATCCATGAATGTAGTATCTCAAACTATCTTCAAACACATAATGGAAAAAGCCTCAAAACCACCCAAAGACTCTTCATCCATGTCCTTGATTCTCTCAACCTATAATTGATAATAATGGAAAATTGGTGTGAGGTGGTTTCTCACATAAAAACCAATTTCCATAATTACAATTTCAATGAAAAATAAGTGAGTCTTAATTTCCTCACAAGTATTAATCATTTTACAAAAAGAATTAAGTGCATGAGTTTTCCAAAACCTCATAAAGCATAATTAAATGCATGAGCATTCATAAAAGCATAAAATAAATGCATGAGACCTTTTCCTCATAAAACATTAATAAAATGCATGATAAAATAAAACTCAAAACATATAAGTTCACCATCTTCACCACTTGGTGAACACAGTAAAGTCCTTCCATGTGTGGAAATTCGTCTAGATCAGTGTGTGTTCTTGAGAGTGTGTGCATGTTCTTAGGAATGTGCATGCATTCCTAGGAATGTGCACATGTTCCTATGAACATGCATGCGCTCTAGGAATGTGTGTGTGTTCCTTCGTTTATAATTCCAAGAGGGGACATGACCGATCTATTTCACCAATAAACTGACCACACCACACGTTATAAAAGGAGATTGAAAAAAATGTTTCCTACACTCTGATGACATGCTGTCCACACTCCGGTAACATGATCACCAGTTTCCAGGTATGTATTTGCATGGAATTTCATTTTTTTAATTTCCTAAATTGTTTAAATATTTAAAAAATAAACTAAAATTAATTTTTTCATGCTAAATAGCATCAAACTTAATTAAAATAGAGCATGGGGAAAACCAAAACCCAACACCAACACCATCATAGGAAGGAAACCAAACCCCAACCCACAACTCACAAATATAAACATGGAAATTGATGAAGGGTTGAGGTCTCTTAGAACTCTTGTCCAAGACTTATAACCAGAGAGCACTTGAGTGAGTGCAATAACTTTGTGGCCGAAAAAGTGGCAAGGGAATAATTAAGAACTCGCACTCGCAAGAACACATGTGTGTTCTTTGGAATGCGTAGTGTTTCTATACCTATAGGTTCGAATATGGTTGAACCTCCATGTAGATTGCCACATAGGTTTAGTGGAAAAACCGCATGCGCAGTCTTAAGAGCGCATGCACGGTCTTAAGAGTGCATGTGTGGTCTTAAGAGCACGTGCACGCTCTTAAGATCGCGCATGTGGTCTTACTGATAAAAATATATTAAGGGACCGAGTGCGATTTGTGCCCAAATCGCGCTTGCGCTTCTCTCATTAGGAAAATATAGTGGAGCTAGAGAAGAGGAAGAAAGGGAGGGGGGGTCCACCATGTCCACGTATGTTACATTTTTCTTAATTTTAATCCAATTTAGTCATTTCAATTTAGTATTTTGCTCCCAATAATCTAAATTTAAAAAAAAATGTAATTTTGTATTTTAAATAAAAAAAGGAACCTAATTTAGATGGCATGGCTTTTAAAATGCATCATATATAATACAATGGAACCCCAAGACAATTTAAACCCCTCACAAAAAAAAAAAGATCAAAACCCCAACCCGCCACCACCACACAATGTAAACACTGAAATTGATGAGGGTTTTGTTATATTACGAACCCTTGAGGAACAATTAATGGAGACTAGAGAACCTAGTAGAGTCTCCTTGGCCACTTCTTTGCACTTCATTGTGTATTCCATTGCAAGTACCCAAGGGAAATTGACCTTTATTTCTGATTATAGGGCATGAATGTATGAGTACTATAGCACTAGTTTTGACAGAAACCAAGTCAAAGAACTGGGCATTCCAAAACAACAAATGTTGTCTATTTTTAGGGATTCTCAAAATGGACAAAAACTACCATTGACTAGGAAATGCATCTCCATTGATTGGTTTATCCATCCCTATATTAGTCAAAAATGGATGGATAGGTGATACATGGTTTTTGATAAACCTCCCTGCAATAACATGGAGATGCCCTTATATTTTTTGAGAAAATTATGGGTTGAGTTTATTATGGGTAAGCATGCCAACTAATTTGACATTGGTGACTTCCATGGGGTGGGTCGAGGGTCCGCATAGGACTGAGAGCATGCCATACGTGACCCTGAGTTAGGTCCCAATCCCCCTAAGTGAAGGCCTGACCGCCCTACCCAACATCCTCCTATTTCATAGAACTTGCAACAAGTACATCTAGCCATCTCCTCATTGACTCGTATCCTAGTGCAACATAGTAGCTTTGTTGGACTATCTCAGTAGGAGGTGCATATTAATGAAATTGATAGAGGAGTTGGAGCATCAACATGCACAAGAGAGTATAGTGAGGAGAGGGCACATGGACATAACAACCTTCCATGTGAACCTCACATATGCTCAATTTGCATGCAAACATGCTATGGCCCTATAGAGCCTAGTGGAGAACATAGCTTCATGGATGAGGTTAGTGTCTTAAACCTCTCTATGTTCTTCATTGTTATACATTTAATTTTTATTTTTTGTATTTATATAGATATTTGATTGTATGTTGTTTTGTAGTTGTTGCGTCCCAGCAACAGACGCTCTATGCCTATGGATGCATCAGTTCCTAGCCCCACCACTGATGCAACAGTAGAGGCAACATGTTCCTTGGGTTCACCATACACATAGGTATGTATCACATTTTATAGATTCAACATAGTCATTTCTTTATTTTATGACATCCTCAAATTTTTTACATGTTTGCTTGTTTCTATAGGATTTGGCACCAGGCAATGCCGAGGATTGTCCATATGAGATGGACAAGTCGTCAGTGTCACATGTATCATGTGTAAAGTTAAATATCGTATAATTCTCAAATTGTTTGTTTTTATGTTTTTGAATTTTACTATTTGGTACTAATAGTTCAATTTTATTCATATGTATGTAGGACGCTGATATATTTCTAGGTATAGTAGTATTGCACCCCCTGGGTACTTGGTCATTTCTTTTGGGTTGCCTTTCTTTATGCCTAGGGTGTTGGAATCACTTGAATAGCCTATGAGGGTCCATCACAACCCACCTGTCTACCACCTACCCCCACCACCACTTTTGACCCCATCGATAGAGACTACCACAATAGAGGTTGTCTCATATCAGGTTGTACAACCCAGTGCTCCATATTCAATTGAATCTACATCAATGCTTGACATAGTCATGGTGAGATAATGCATCGATGATAATTTTTTATGTTTGATGAATTTGATTTTACACATATTTGTTTAATTTTCTTGACTTGATCTTTGTAACTGATGCAGGGTGGCATTACAGAGATATTGGGGTCGTAGAGGAGGGTAACACCCTCACGATTGACAGTTTCATATGTGGTGAGTTGTCTTAAGTTAAATTACAAAGTATCAATTTGTATGTCTATTAATTCATCGATGAAAAAAACTTATAAAATTGTTTATTCTTTGTGCAGTCTCTAGAGCATAAAAGCATGCCCAGGCCTAGAACCTCTCGAGGTGCATCCTTGAGAAAGAGAAGAAAAATAGATTTCCAGGATGCTCCTGAGGGTGGCGAGGGTGGAAATGGTCAATGATTGACCAACTACTGCCATTTTGCAGCTAGGCCACGATATAGATTTTATTTTATTTTATGGCACGCGTTGTCACTTTGTATACTAAGAACGAGTTACCATTTTGTAAAAAATGTACAATTTAGACGATGTTGTGTGTGTGTGTGTGTGTATCCATTTCATGTCACGTTTTTTATGATTCTCATTGTTTCTACATTTGATGTTGATGAATATATGAATTTCAAAGTGTTTGAATTCCAAAGTGTATGAGTTTTATGTTCATTAATCACTTGATTTGTTTCTAAAGTGATTATAAATACTTGCATTACGCATTAAGGAATAGCTTATGGTGGAAAATATTTCTAAGTGCTAAATCCATAAGCAATTAACAGTTCTCAAGTAGCATTGATTGTTAATCAACCATGTATGTATACATCATCGATATATAATTCCTTTTGAATTATTTGCATGAATGTGTTAGGTAGCTAGAGAGGTAGTGGAAGCCATTCAATGTAAGGTCGACTAGGTCCACTATATTATTAAATAAGGTCCACTGTGATAATTAGATATAATGAATGTAAGAGGACTTACTAAAAGGTTCTACTTCTAGAAGGTTCCTCCTCTAGAATGTTCTTAGGTAGTTGGTAGCACTATATAAAGGGGTTCAAACAATGTAATGAGGTGTCAAGAAAAGTATTGTATTGAAGCAAGTGACTCATTAGGAGGTTTCCTCAAAGAGGCAAGTGAACATGAGAGGATCCGTTCCATAATAGGATCCATTGTATGATAACTATCATTTTTGGGATGATAACTATTTTCATTTTGGGGATGATAACTATTTTCATTTTTTATTTCATGATTGTACTCCACCTTCTGTAGAGAACATCAATGTGACATATCGGGAGCCAATTATTCTTACCAGTGTCTATCTTGCATATTCTACAGTGGTATTATTCCTTCCATATTTAGCTATGATCATTTCCCACTATGTGGATGGATCTTCTTATTTGGATTCACATGATAGGTGTTAATCTTTGGAGCATCCTTTTCAGTTGGTTATTGGGTTCCGATATCTTCCACGTGGAGGTCACATGAGCACTTGGACATGAGACCCTGGTTTATAGTGGCGGTTGGACTACTTCAACTTGGCAGCTTTCATTTTTACATGGGACCCTAATTCTCTAGTATACTTCAGCACTATGGTCCACACTTATCCATGGGACCTTGGTATATGGTTGTACATCCTCATAACAAGCATTGAGGACAATGCTTTCATAACAGGGATGGAATGTTAGGTATCTAAAGAGGTAGTGGAGGCCATTCAATGTAAGGTGGACTAGGTCCACTATATTATTAAATAAGGCCCACTATGGTATTTAGATATAATAAATGTAAGAGGACTTACTAGAAGTTTCTACTTCTAGAAGGTTCCTCCTCTAGAATGTTTTTAGGTAGTTGGTAGCACTGTATAAATGGGTTCAAACTATGTAATGAGGTGTCAAGAAAAGTATTGTATTGGAGCGAGTGGTTCATTAGGAGGTTTCCCCCTTGAAGAGGTAAGAGAACGTGAGAGGATCCCTTCTATAATAGGATCCATTGTATGGTGTTTACCTACCTCAAGGGTTTGATAATAATAAAATGTGGTTTCTTCTATATTGCTCTATGGATATATTGAGGTATTTATATATTCAATCTTCGGTTCTTAAAAAAATGTTGTGGATATCCATATTCTAACTCACATCCAACAATATGGACTACCCCTTGAATTATCTCCATCCAAATCCAATGAAAATAAACACTCAAATAGTGGTCACTTGAAAATGTTGTGACCTTAAAAAAAACATATTACAATAATTTATTATAGAAATAAATTTTCTCATTTATCTTCTACATAATTGTAAATCACTTAACAATTTCAGCTCAATGTTATTTTCCAAGGCACACACATTACTCCCCTCTTTATATGCATGACATATATGCCAAAAAGACTAGTCAAGGACTCATTAATGCACATGTTTGTTTAGATTGTGTAGTGGGTATATGTAAATTTTGTTAAAACCATCAATTATTAATAACATGTATTCAATATTCCATGATGTCCACTAAACTTATTGATTTTGATCAATAGAACAAGAGAGTTCACATGGAAACTAGATCTTAGAATGGGTATAATTTTCCACATACAAATAAAGGTTTTGAGGTTACATTTCATGACACACTATAGAAAGTAATGTTATACTACCAAAATTCCTCCAAGGAGACTTGAAACCATTAGTATAATCCTTCATAAATGCCAAAAAGACTAGTCAAGGACTCATTAATGCACATGTTTGTTTAGATTGTGTAGTGGGTATATGTAAATTTTATTAAACCCATCAATTATTAATAACATTTATTCAGTATTCCATGATGTCCACTAAACTTATTGATTTTGATCAATAGAACAAGAGACTTCACATGGAAACTAGATCTTAGAATGGGTATAATTTTCCACCTACAAATAAAGGTTTTGAGGTTACATTTCATGACACACTATAGAAAGTAATGCTATGCTACTAAAATTCCTCCAAGGAGACTTGAAACCATTATTCTTTTCCCTTCACCATCTATGAGAGTTTATTGCACATTCATACCCAATTTTTGGGTTAGAGAACATAAGGAGACAAAGGACCCTCCCAAACCCAATCCCAGAAACTTGTTGATGTCATGTCATTGCCATGCCATGCCATTTTCATGCCATTTTCATTCCTTGCCAAGTCATTCCATGCCATGCCATTTCCATTTCCATTCCATTGTCAAACCTTTCCATCCCATGCCATTGCCATGCCTTTCCAAGCCATGCCATTTCCATGCTTTTCCATATCATGCCATTTCCATGATAATGATATGCCTTTCCAAGACATGCCATTGCATTCCATTGGCATTCCATTTCATTGTCATGTCATTTTCATGCCATGTCATTGCCATACCTTGACAAGCCATGCCATGCCATGCCATTTCCATGTATCTTCCCATGCCTTGTCATGTAGTTTCCCATTTTAACCTATATAACAATAAATATAACTTTCCATTCTCATGCCATAACATTTCCATGCCTTGCCAAGCTAATAAATTATATTAAATAAGTTACAACAGGATAAATATAACAACCCTTAACACAAGTAATCTTTAAATGAAAGGGGGATGAAAATGCAATCCTAAACTAGAGTTTAGATATCAAATACTTGTTGAAATGGAAGATGACACATAACAACCCTAGAATATTCAAGACATCAAGAAATGGTATGGTATGGTATGCATTGGAAAATGTATGCTATGGTATGGTATGCATTGGCAATGTAAATGGAAATGGTATGCATTGGCAATGACAATGGTATGCATTGCCTTGTCATTGCCTTATATGGTATGCATTGGCAATAGTATGGTATGGTATGGTATGCATTGTCAATGGCAATGGTATGCATTGACAATGGTATGCATTGCCTTTTTGTTGTATGGTATGCATTGGCATTGGCAATGGTAGTGGCAATGGAAATGGAAATGGTATGGTATTCATTTCCTTTCCATTGCCTTGTATGGTATGCATTGGAAATGGTATGGTATGCATTGGCAATGGCAATGGTATGCATTGGCAATGACAATGGTATGCATTTCCTTGCCACTGCATGGTAGCATTGGAGATGGTATGGTATGGTATGGTATGCATTGGCATTGGAAACATAAATGACAATGGAAATGGTATGGTATGATATTCATTGGCATTGGAAATGACAATGCATATCATACCATACTATTGCCATTTCCAATTCCAATGCATGCCATACCATACCATACCATTGTCAATGCATTGGTATGGTATGCATTTACTTGTCATTGCCTTGTATGGTATGCATTGGAAATGGTATGTTATAGTATGGTGTGCACTACCAATGGTATGCACTAGCAATGGAAATGGTATGCATTTCCTTGCCATTGTATGGTATGCATTGACAATGGTATGGTATGGTATGCATTGGCATTGGCAATGGAAATTGAAATGGTATGTGTTAGCACCAGAAGTCACCTCTAGATTGCGGCAAAGGTAAGACCAATACCCATCATTTTTTATGTCACAATGAATGAATTTTAAGGGGGGTCTAATGGATAGAAACTCAGGATGATATCACTTTAACTTATAAAACTGGGTTGGTATGCACAGGAAGATGAGGTATTGATCTAACTTCAGACAGTAAGTTGAATTAAAGGTGAGCAGGAGGAAGAACTTGAGGAGAAAATGTAAATGTCTACTATGGGAATCCGTCCTTCCAGCAGCCTAAGGAAGAAAATATTCAAATACAAGATCCTCTTGGATCCAAAACTTCAAGAAGATGAAAATTCTATAACAATACTGCAATCAAACATACATCAAAATAATGTTACAATAACTCGACTGGATCATCCATGCCTGAGTCTTTCAGTCTTAGAGGCAAAAGGGATGGAATAGAAAGCTAACTGTCATTAAACAAGAAGTCTCAAATTACACACATGACCAGAGAACTAGAAGTTTCATTAAAACTTTACAATCGGGAGCTTATATCTACCATCGACACTAAACAAAATGGAAAAAAATGCCTACATATACTCAGAACTGGCTCCAAATGCTTGAGACACGATCTTGTCATGCATTCAAGGCTTTGTGTTGATGAGCTTCTCTATTGGGCTACGCATGTAGACGTTGGTCAGACTACCCATGCAGTCTCCTGTCAGACGCGATATCTTTCAGGATGGACTGACAACTTGCTTCTGCAAGTATTCCCTGTCAGGCCTTCTATTTATGGAAGGAGACAATGTCTCACCCACCTTCTTTATTTTCATTAACTTCTTCATCGGGATCAGAGTGGGCAGAAGTCGAATGTGGCACCTGTCACTATGATTGGTCTTTGAATGTTGATTGTGGTGATTTTGTGCTTCGTTGGACCTCTGCGAAGAGATTAGTAGGCATACATGGATGCTGATGAGGAGGAGATGGCGAGGTGGTTAGTGTGGATCAGCATGGAATCGACAAGATATGGGATACCAAGTGGAAAAATATGGTAGCAGAATGGTGACTGGAAAGTCGTAGGGACCGACATGCGAGAGTTTAAGTATGATGGGGCAGAGGTGATGTGGCACTAAAAGACAATGTGAAGACAGAAGGGGAGATTTGGTGGCTAAAGGAGGTGGGGACAACCCTCTTAGGTGGAGATGATAGGGAGTACGAGTAGGGGACACATGGCAGGAGATGATAGGAGGTCATGAGGGAAATAGAGATGTGATAGGTGGAAAGATGGGTGAGTGGAGGTTAGGTGTAGAGGGACGAAAGGTGGTGACATGGAAGTAGAGAGGGAACATGTGAGTGGGAAATAGGTGTCAGCAAGAGAGGAAGGCGATAAACGATCTACTCAGAGGGGGGGTAGGTGGTAAGAGGTATTGAGTGGGNGGGGGGGGGGGGTCCGAGTTAACGAGGAGGTGCCATGATAATGTGGGGTCCACGCTAGAAAATCACCTACTCAGACCCCCCCCATTAAAGGCAGAATGCTTAGAGGGGTCCGACTTGGGCTGAGTGTTGTAGATCTGAGCACGCAAATCTCGACCGCCTATATCTACGCACCTCTTAGCACAATTCCCTCAGGCCCAAAACTTAGGATGAAAGGTAGAAAGTGGGATTTTAACCCCCCTTTCGTCATTTTTTCTCCATTGGGTTATTTCCTAAGGGAAAAACCTCCCCTATAGAAACTGTTATCACCGAAATTTCGTCTGCACATGGCGACAAGAACTCAGCATCGTCAAATAGTAATGAAGTCATTCATGGCCTTGAATTAATCTCACAGCATTCAAAAAAGGTCAAAAACTATACAAAGTAGTGCAAAATTGAAGAGCGCTTTACAGAAGTTGGGCGCGCGTGCACATGCGCAGAACATGAATGTAGAATGCACGCATACGCACACAATGCATGGTTGTTAGTGAAAAAATTTGCGCACCTGCTAAACGACGCATTTATGAATATGGTCGGCCTCCCAACCACTTATGGTTTAGCTCCCAAGCTGATTTGACCTCCAAATCCGGGCTGGATCCGAATGGTGGGCTGGTCAAAGACCTAATAATGCCCTAAATGGCCTCTTTTCACACTACAAAGGAGTTACATAATAACCCAATGCAATGCTATAAAAAGATATGAATGCACCTCATTTTCTCAAGGAATTCAAAGTAATGTTATGCTGCCTAGATTGTTTTAAGGACTCCATCCTTGACAAGAACACATTGGCACCATTTCATTGAGCAATCCACCTCTCCATTGAATGGATTTGCAAGGAGTTCTTTCACCACCATTTTCATTTTTCTTGTTGTAAGGAGAGCAAGCTTGTGAGGGTCCAAGAGCCTTCCCTTGGAGGAATAAGGGACTCATAGTCCCCTTTCTTCTTGGTTCTTTGATTTCATCAATAGATCAGCCTAAAAACATTGGTGACATGGGTCTTTTTGTGTTTGTTATCTCTATGTCCCTATGCTTGTGATTTTTTTTTTTATTAGTTTAATTCTTGCTTATAGTTTTGTTTTTCTTTCTCTAACTCTTTCCTCTACAGCTATCATGCTCAGCAAGACCCAACTGGGCATGCAATCACCTCTTATTTTCTCACCAAGGTGACGAAAAGGGTGCAACAGATTGGCGATTCCGCTGGGGAAAGGTATCGAATTCCTACCGCACTTGGGTTTATTTTGCTCTTTTGTTTAGTTTGTTTAACTTGCAGGTGCACAAACTGGCCTCAGCCGACCTTCTAGCCAGTCAATTCCAAGGAGAATTGAGAGAAATCCACCCGGATGTTTCTTTCTCGGCCGCTTGTCACAGGCGCGTGGGTATTTTACCCCACAGACGTGCATCGTGCACGCATGCGCTTAAGTGACAACCTTTCTCTGCACGCATGTGCTTTCTAACTCAACTCTGTTCGTGTGCCTGCGCTCTGTGCGCCTCTGTCTGCACTAGGGGCCGTGCATTTGATCAAAATTTCACATTGTAAGTTGTTGGGATGTGGGGAAGGCCATTTTCCTTCTTAAAAATGATGTCAAGCATGCTCTAAACACTGCACCACACTTAGTCCCCTCATCATATAAATGGGTTAGTCAAGCACACATAGGCACTTAGGAGGATAAAATCAATTTCCCTTCTTTGATTTTTGCCACATGGATGGCTTGTTTTGACTTATAAAGATAAGGTGGTAATCATTTTTAATCACATCTAAGCTTACATTGGGACTAGAAGTTGAATTACCAATCACTTAGTATGCTCTTCTCTCGCGCCTTCAAGCGACCTTGAGAATCAGAAAAAGATTGGGGAATAATTTCATCTCCCTTAACAAAGTTTAAAACCTTTAGGAGAGGACAACGACCCTTCTTGGGACCCCTCTTAGTTTTCTTTTTCAAACACATCTTAATATTGTAACGGGCCCATACATGCCCACATGTCACAAAGATAGGATAGTGTTTGAATTTTTTCTTTCTTAGATCAAAACACTAGGGAAGTTTAAAGGTTTGTAATGGGCCCATACATGCCCACATGTTCAATCTAGGATAGTTTCAAGTTTTTCTATATTACATTACAATAGGGAGTTAAAGGATAGTAATGGACCCACATGTCCACATGTTAGCTTCCTAGGGATTTTGAATTACGCAAGGTTGTACCAAAGGCACTTAGTTAATTAGGTAATCAAACTCTTGTAAGGACCAAGCGAAGTCCACATG
>ML803864.1:83558-111313 GCA_009831015.1 Picea engelmannii | reverse complement strand
GGAGTTAAAGGATAGTAATGGACCCACATGTCCACATGTTAGCTTCCTAGGGATTTTGAATTACGCAAGGTTGTACCAAAGGCACTTAGTTAATTAGGTAATCAAACTCTTGTAAGGACCAAGCGAAGTCCACATGCAGCAAGTTGACATCTAATTCACTAAAATTGGCACACTTTCACTCACACACAAAAGTCACTTCTCACTCACATAGCTTCTTCTTGAAACGTGGAGGTCAAAGTAAGTTTCCTCCAAAGGGATTCCGAAAATACCCCATCTTTTCTTGACGAGACTATCCACTCTCATTTTTAATCAACGAGGTTGGTTTGCACCCCCAACCTCCCAAAACAATTGCATCTAAAATATTTCTAAAAACTCACTAAGTTTTCCTCCACAGGAGGTGCCAAAAGAAATTTTTTAGTCTAGGTAGAATTTCGGGGATAGGCATCCAAATAACTCCCTGTTATCTGGTTCTCACATTGTCAAAACATAGTGGTTGTCAAATAGGGAACTTAAAATCCTCCAAGTCAAGTGTTCCAATCACCATAAGGCAGGGAGATACCCGTGAAGGGTTGAAGGCTGAGGTCTGGTTGTTCTGTGGATCCCCCCTTGAGGCACCCACCTCTTGGACGGGATCCAGCCCGTGACCCATTTCTTAGGCCAAAAATCTAAATTCCGCACTTTGACCAAGGTACCTAGTGACCAACTTTAGGACATCTACCCAGGTGGCAATTGTGGGCTACAATTGCACCTTGATTGGATTTTGTGTGGCTATTTGGAAATATTGCCAGCCCTTTTGGTATATGCCCCCTCTACCCCTCATTATAACCAATTATTTCATCCTTCACTAGTTTCTCTTCCGGTGACTTCAGACCGCACTGTTGAGTACTATTGGAAGGTCCAGTGCTATTTTGAGAGGAAGGACGTTACGTCTTCTAGGACACGAGCATTTGATTTCTTTTGATTCCCTCACGCGGACAAAACCCACTTACCCATATATATGCTTCTTTCTCATTTTATGTATGATGCACATATGATTACAATTTTATTTGGATATATATATATTGTGTAAACATTCAATGAAAAAGACTCTGGTTTCTATATTTCTCTCACCACTTTTTACACACATTCACACAACTAGTCTGACATCATAGGGGAACCACAGAACCCCCGTCATTCACGATGCTTGCTCAACCCCCCTCCTATCTTGGGGGGAGTATCTAGTCGTACCCACTCATCAGTACCTCCTTCACACACTCCTGTGAGTGCTACTATATTAAGATCAGCTCTGTTTGGTTCTACATTACTTGGGTCCACTTCCCAAGGTCATCCATTCACTCACTCTCCTTTACACAGAAGCAGGGGACCCACTTCCTCTCAAGGAGGGAGCACCAACCCACCTAGTCCCCATCAAGGGTCAGGTTCACACAACACTATGGCTGGAGATAACCCTCCCCCCCCACTACAGATGCCATATTTGGCCTCTCTCAACATACCAGATCTCACCAAACTCACCAATGATCCTATATTGCATGATGCCACATGGCCTGCAATGCCAACAAAACTTCCTTCAGACATACCAAAGTTTGAAGGAAAGGCAAGGGATGACCCCGCCAACCATTTCATGACCTTTCATCTATGGTGCTCTTCCAATAGCATTATGGATGATTCCATCAGACTGCAATTATTTCAACGCACACTCACTAGCCCATCAACCAAATGGTATGTCGAAGAAAAATCAGGGTCCCATGTGACCTTTGAGTCATTGGCCAAAGCATTCTTAACCTTCTTCCAATTACCTATCCACCATGACAATGTTCTAGAACTAATGTCTAAATTCAAACAAACCTCAGCCACACACATCGCTGACCACATTCATGAGTGGTGTAGGCAACGTAGTTTGTGTAAAGAAGAAACCACCAAGCAACAATGTCTCGATTGGTTTCTTAGATCACTTGTCTCTCTCCATGGTAAGGATGTAGCTTCCACCTTCCCTCAATCTGAAGAGGAAGCCATCAGTAAGGCCCAACAGTATGACCTCATCTATGCACAGTCAGGGTACTTATACACAGTACTTCCTGATCTTCCCAAACCTATACCATTTGGCCAAGACAAACCTGGGATGTCTCACTCAAAAGATGGACTAATAGGTGTCACCACACACCATGGTCTGCAACCCCAACCACCACCAATGTATGGAACACCTCAATACCCACCAGCATATGGGGGCACCCCTTATTACCCCCCACCTCCTTATCAACAGCCTTACCCTGTTTCTATATCTCCACCCATCAGTGGACCACCACCGACACCTCCCATACATCCACCTATTCCCACAAACAGTGGTACTCCCTCAACATCATCTTATAGTACTAGTGAAATAACTACGCCTTCCTATGTACCTTATGGATCGGTACCACTGCAAAATCCATACTTCCCATTTCCTGGTCCTCCACAACCCATGGCTCCCCCACATCCTCATGCGGGGGTAAATTTTTTTCAACCCTCTACTTAACAATACCAAAATTTTGAATAGTTGAACACAACCAACCCAACTCATATATCGAACAATGCCAAAAAGAAAGGATGGAATAGGAATAACAACAACCTAGGTCAAGGCGGGAATCAACCTCCACAACACCAACCAACTCGGGGCAACCAGAACCAAGGGAACCAAAACCCCTAAGGGGGAAATAATAACAAACGCCAAGGGAGAAATAATGTTAAAACCATCTTCCCTTGTGCTCTTTGTGGTGAGTTTGGTCATTACACTCACCATTGCCCCCAGATCGCTGATTTCAAATGGTTGAAAGACTCGGGTAGTCTTCCCCATTCTCCTACACAAATTGCCTCTCAACAAGCACCACAACAATACGTGCAACAACCCCCTCCCTCCATGCTGCAAAATCCTATTCCACATCAAGGTGTGATAAACACCCAAAAGGACACACAACATCCCCCACCGCAGGTAGGACAATACCACAACCCCAACAATCCAGAAGAGCGTACAATTATCCTCACCAGTGAGGAAGAAATCCTTCTGCAAACGCATAATCGTCAGTATCATACACCCGCTGAGTCTACTCCCATCTCTCCAGAGACAAACCCTACACCGATGGGACCCTCGTTGGTGATCCCTCGCCCTTCCTCTGAACCACCACTACGCATCCCTTGCATCCCCTTGTTCAGGAATGTCCACAACCCACAGGCTAGGGCAGCTCATAACTATAGCTTGGTAGATGACTTAGTGCAATCCCTGGCTGCCATGTCAGTCTTGGAAGTCCTCCAGACTTGTCCTACGCAACGAAAATCACTACTTTCTACCTTGGGGGCATTCGACCCCGCAGATACTCGACTCATCACCTTTGATCTTGATAGCGAAGAACCTCATCTTCCCGCCTTGATCGCTTTTCAAATACCAGTAAAAATACGGAACATCATAGTCCATCGATGTATCATCAATGAAGGGGCATCCACGTGCATTATGTCCAAAACAGTATGGAAGAAACTTGGTTCCCCAGAACTCATACTCTCTGCCATCACATTACGAGCTTATGATGGACAACCATCCTCTCCTGAAGGGCTCTTTCAAAATGTCCTCGTCGAACTCGGGGGCAAGACTATTCTCATTGATATCGAAGTTATCGACGCCCCACTCGATTATAATATCTTGTTCGGTCGTAGCTACATGTACACTATGAAGGCAGTGGCATCTTCCGTCTTTCGGACAATGATGTTCCCCCACAATGGGAAGATCCTGACCATCGACCAAGTCTCACATTATGAGCCTAACCCATCTTCCAACCTCGATAACATTCTTCCTTTCATCCACACCAACCAAGATGCATATCCACTCATCAAGATGGGTCCTGGGATTTTTAAAGATCCATCCTTGTTAGGGACGTACCATGGAGTACCACCACTCCTTCATCCTGCTAATCAAGTATGCATCATATCATCTAACAAAACTCACACAGAGGATGCTCTTCCCTCTTAGGAGGCTTCAGTCATTCCTGACGTCTCAATAGTCGCAAAACCACTCCCGCTGGAGCCTCCTGCGCACTCATTGACCTCAACAGTCCACGAATCCACATCCCCTCAAGGGAATAATCCTGTCTAGGAGACACTCCCCCAACCCCTCACCCAGATTCCCTTCTTCTACCCTCCCCCAGGTATTGAAGCTTTTCAGGTAGCCGCAACGCTCACACTACCGAATATGGTGTTAGCAATCCCAGTTTGGTATTTACACCCACCAGAGATGGTCCCTCGACCATCCCTTCCCCCACAAGAAGGAATTCCCATGANAAAGAAGAAAGAGCCCACCGCTCCACTTCCTCCATGCATCCCACCACCTTGTGCACTGTGTGAGAAAGAGGGCCACCAAACTAACAGTTGTCCATCACTACCTGAATTATGGAATTTGATCCCCCTCAATCAAACTCCCACAACACCCGCCACTACTGCTAATCCCACCAATACCACCAACCGCTCTAGTAGTAAAGGGTTGAGGACCAAATATGCTTGTGCTATATGTTTAGAGTATGGCCATTACACCCATCAGTGCCCAGCACTATCGTGATTTCGACAGACATTAGCGGCTGTACGCCAGAACTTACAGAACAATCCACGCCATGCTACGTCCTCTTCAAATATCACTGACATTTGCTATGTCACCACTTCAGTCAATGAACGTATGAGATTCCCTTGCTCTCTCTGTGATTCATTAGCTCATTTTACATACCAGTGTCCTAAGATACTTGAATACAGGCAACGTCAATTAGCCCTGCTTCACCAACCCGCAGAGGCGATAATTGGCATTACTTCATCACTCGAGGATCTTCATGTCATTTCTCTCGAGCCCGAGGCACTCCCAACGCCTCCATGGTTCTTAAATAATGTCTCTGAGAATTTACCCCGCAACCGCCCCAACTCTCCTACTCATTCCCCTCTGGACACTCTCCACCCAACCACCACGGGTACCCCTCAGTACTTCAATATATGGTTTATGTCGAGTGAACCCTCCCCCTCTCCTAGCATTGTTCTCCCTGCTTTTTCATCAGGGGGAAACCACACTGTCACCAATATCACTCCTCACGACCCCTTGTATTCCCGGTGTTTCCAATGCAACAAGGAAATACTCGAAGAGCTAAACCACATAGACTCTCCCTGGGACACGCTACATCACCGTGCACTCTTCTCTCCACAGGAAGCTTCCATGCCTCCTAACCAAAACCCCATTTACACAATTGAAACCAAATATTTTATCCCATCCGGGCCTATCGATTGGTTCAACAATCCCATTCCTTCCCCTGATGCATTTGAAGAAGGAAACATGGCCAACATTCCCCCCACCATCAAAATCGACATTTCCATTAAAAATGGCATCGTCGAAGAAATCACCATTGGAGTTGCTTGCACTCCTCAGGAAATTGCCACATATAAAGCCCTCTTCCAGGAATATAGGGATATTTTCGCCTGGTCATACATGGAAATGCCTGGCCTAGATCCCTCTATTGTCTAACATCGCATCGACACCTGGCCCAACATCACACCAGTTCGCCAAAAACAGCGACCGCTACACCCATCCAAATTCGTGGCTATCAAAGCTGAAATTGACAAATTACGCGCTGCCAAGTTTATTTACCCCATCGCTTATACCTCATGGGTTTCCAACCCTGTACCCGTCGACAAAAAATAGGGCACTATCCGTGTTTGTACAGACTTTCACGATCTCAATAACGCATGTCCAAAAGACAACTTTCCCACGCCTTTCATCGATCAAATTATCGACGACTTCGCCGACCATGAGGCTTTCTCCTTTATGGACGACTTCTCTAGCTATAACCAAATTCAAATCCACCCAACCGATCAGTATAAAACCGCATTCACTACCCCATGGGGTACCTTTGCATATCGTGTCATGAATTTGGGATTAAAGAATGCCGGTGCAACTTTCCAGTGGGCGATGACATACATCTTCCATGATCTGGCTAAAATCATCCTTGTCTACTTGGACGACCTCACCGCTCGATCCAAGAAATGCATCCAGCATCTCGATGATTTACGAATCATCTTTCAATGGTGTCGTCAGTACAACATCCGCTTGAATCCTCTCAAGTGTGTGTTCTGCATCACTGCAGGGTGCCTCCTTGGTTTTATTGTTTCCCAAAGCGGTATTACCGTGGACCCCCTCAAAGTCCAGGCTATCACCGAAATTCCACCTCCTCGGAATTTAAGGCAACTTCAGAGTCTACAGGGCAAAGATAACTTTCTCATATGCTTTGTCCTGGATTGTGCTATTCGTGCACATGGCTTCCTTCACTTGCTACATCACGACATCCCATTTCACTGGGACGACCACACCCAACATTCATTTGATGATCTTAAAGCAACACTTTCAAATGCACCTTTAATTAGTGCACCTGACTATAATTGCGACTACATCCTCTATGTATCAACATCAGCTGTATCAGTAGCCGGCATCCTCCTCCAGCTCGGAGATGAAAATTGTGAACACGTCATTTATTACATTAGTAAGAACCTCTCAGGACCACCCTTGAAGTATAAACACAAAGAGAAACTTGCTCTTGCAGTTGTCCTTGCAGTCCAAAAACTACACCATTATATTTTGCTTCGCACCACAAAGGTAGTCACAGATTCCAACCCCATGTAGTACTTGCTCAGCCATCGGCAAGTTAACGACAAATTTTCTCGATGGATCATTATCCTCCAAGAGTACGACCTCCAGTTCTCAACACCTAAGAGTAAGAAGGCCCTAGTTCTTGCCGAACTTGTCATGGCCCTCCCCTCTGACACCACCAGTGCCCCCGTCAACACTGACTTTCTTGATGAACATCTCTTTTACATCACTTCGGATGATCCTTGGTATGGCTTCTCGTCTACCTACGAACTCAAAAGTTCGGTAACCACCTTTCACGAGATGATCATCGACGTATTTTCCATCAGGCCCCCTGCTATCTCCTCATCGGAGACATCCTATACCGGCGGGGTGTCGACACCATCCTTCGTCGATGCCTGACTATTGATGAGGCTGACAAAGTCTTAAACGACTGCCACAGTGGTGCATGTGGGGGCCATATTTCGGGTATATCCACTACCCAAAAGATTATTTGAGCCAGTTACTTTTGGCCTACCTTGTTTCACGATTCCATTCATGCCGTGAAACGGTGTGAGCAATGTCAGCTCTACGCCAACAAAGCTCAGGCTCCCCCCTCTCTTCTCCACCCTGTCATTACAGCCAACCCTTTTTGCAAATGGGGTATCAACTTTATGACTTGTAATCCCCCCTCCAACAATGGCCACAAATACATCGTTGTTGCCATTGATTACTTCACCAAATGGGCCGAAGCCATGCCCACTTTCAACAACACTGCGGACACTGCAGTGCGTTTTTTCTTTAACCACGTCATATCCCGCTTTGGAGTACCCCTCCAACTCATTTCCGACCATGGGAAACACTTCGAGAATGAGATCTTTGTTGAAATCTCATCTCGGTTAGGCTTCTCTCATGAGTTTGCCTCACCATATTACCCTCAGTCAAATGGACAGGTTGAGGCAGTTAACAAAGTCCTCAAGACCATGTTACAGCACATGGTTAATAAACATAAAACTAATTGGCATCATATGTTATTTTTTGCGCTATGGGCTTATCAAACAACAGTGAATACCATTACTGGTTTCACACCATTCCATTTAGTCCATGGGGTTGAGGCAACTCTTCCCATCGAGTTGCGAAATTCCCACCTTACGCACCGCAATTGAGCTATTACCTGACACTGCTCCAATGGAGCAGCGCTTCCTGAACTTGGAGTCTTTGGATGAAGATCGTCGATCTTCCTTACATAATAATGAGGTAGCTAAAAAATGATCCAAGGCTACCTTTGATCGCCATGTCAACCTTCGATCATTCTGCGAAGGCGACCTTGTCCTGGCTTATGATATCGTTCATGATACCTTTGGCCATGACAAATTTGAATCACTTTGGCATGGCCCTTACATCATCCAACATTGCCTCACCAAAGGCGCATACATCCTTCCCTCCCCCGAAGGCCTCTCTCTCAAGGAACCCGTCAAGGGGTTATATCTCAAGAAATTTTATGCTTAAAAGTAGTCATTCTACTTTAGGTTATTTCTTTTTAGTGATTTTTAGTATTTTTCCTCATCCCCTCTCATATGAACTATCCTTTGTGCTATTGACAGATTCTTCCTCCACTATCCTATCACATTGGTTACGCCGACAGCGCTAGCCGTTGGACACAAAATCTCGCTTCGGCTACTTGGGCTCTCTACACCCCCTCACATGAAATGCTACATTCAAGCGACATATGTTTGGGGACAACCACCAACAACCAAGATGAATACACTGTAGTCATCGGCCTCTTGTCCGATTCCAACATCATCATATTCATCACCGTAGCGTCTTCCTCGACTCTCAACTAGTCGTTCTCTAGCTCAACAATGTGTACCGTGTACGCGATCCATGCCTCTTTCGCAAATACCTACAGGTTAGGCTGTTATCTCGACATTTTGATTCCATTACATTTACACATATTCCAAGACAATTGAATCAAACAATAGATCAAATAGCTAACATAGTGTTAGATTGGCATATATCACATCAAACTACACATACATAAACATATCTTGAAACCTTGTCACAGCATATATATAGAATGGACGTACTCAACACATTAGCAAAAAACATGTAGACAACACCAGGATCTCAAAATGTGTATACTCATGTATAAATAAAGGCCCATAAGGCCATCCGAATGTTTACATACAAAAATACATGTATCCGCAGGCCAATGCAGCACCTCGGTAAAAAAATGGGCTCACCAGCCTATATACAACAAAAACAAAGAGGTACATCATACACCACTCAGGGTGCCTCTATCGCACCACCACCTGCTCCTCCTTGTGGAGGAGGTGGTGACCCACCACCACCTGCCCCAGGTGGTTTTGGACCACCCACAGGACCCTCCTGCCCCGGCGGCAGGCGTCCACTCGTCATAGCTGCAAGCACTGCTGCTCTCCGCACTATGGCCCGCCATGGGGGTGGTACCCCTACACACTGCTCTAGGAAACCCTCATCCTAGATGCGTGTCCACATGCCCTCAGGCACATCCTGTAGAACTGTCTCCAGATGATGGCGTATGTCATCATAATCCACTCCGGCTGCTGCCGGAGGAGCGTGTGATGGCCCTGCACCAGGGTCATCATATCGGCGCCTCCTCGCTGCCCGCTCCGGCTCAGCTAGTCGCCCCGCAACACCCTCCCGCCGATGCCTCTCTCCCTGTGGTAATCTCTCCGACTCTCGATGAGACGACATTCTCTGCATCTCTACCTCGGGCCCCCGAGGTGCCACATCTGCACATGAAAAAAACAACAACAACAACTAATATCAGCACCTATATCATATACATATGGACTGATATCTCAAAAGACAATATAAATAAAAAACATACCAACATACTAAACATACCTCGATGGTCAAAAACCTCCCCTAGAGGTAACACCATGTCCGGGTCACCCCGGAAGTCCACCCCAGCATAGGGGTACCGAAGTATCACTTGTGGCATCTGCCTCCATATCCCTGCCGCCTCTGCTGAAAATAAGTGGCCACCTTCGCCACCACCGCGACGAAGAAAAATGGTCAACCACTACCTCAATTGCGGCTCTCGCACCCCCGACATCTCCAGTAAAACCCTTGGGTGCAACATCGGCACCCTCTCTAAGAAACATGTCACTAGGATAGACCCAAATGCAAACTCTCCTGCACCTGTGGACTGACAACGATCCAACTGCGCTACCATCCACGCATGCAACGTCAGCCCCCACACGAACTGCTCACTGGCCACCACTCTCTCCAGCACCAACAATTGGAGACCACTAATCTGTTGGGTCGCAAGTGAACCATAGATACAAACAATCATCGCCGCTATACAGCGATGAGCCAGGGAGTCTATTACACTGATGCTCACCATAGTCCCAAACATAAAGTCCCGACCTGAGCAGTATCTCTAGCCAATATTGGCCAGCTGAATGGTCCTGGGCAACACCGGCTCCACCGGTAGGGGCGTTCCCCAAAAGGGGAGCCCAGTCAAGAAATAAATATCCTCCACCATAGTGAAGGGGATCTGCTCTCCTCGCACGAGGAAGCAGTGCAGCTCCGGACTCCACATCTAGATCAGGAACTGCAACAAATACTCATGTGCCCATATCAACGGGCACTCAAAGAACTTTAGCAACCCACAGGTTCCCAAAGTTGCATGCACCTCAGGCCCCTCAATGGCCACGACATCTCGTAGCTGGGCCCAATCTCGCTCTCGCCACCGCACTGGCATCCTCACTACTGTCCACCTCCAGACAAAATAGAGTCCTATATTAGCTCAGGCAACCATCAACAACATCAAAATGACTCATTTTTTACCCTTCCACCTTGCCTCTTAGGCGCAGTTTTTGTTACCCACAGGCGCGCACACATGCGTGCATATTCATTACACAGGCGTGCACATATGCGTGCCTGTTCATTACACAGGCATGCATATATGCGCGCCTATGCACTGCACAGGTGCGCATCAGTGTGCACCTATTTGCTTCACAGGCGCGCACCCACGCATGCCTGTTTACCATATAGACACACACAGGTGCGCGCCTGTCAAACCCATAGGCACGCACTGATGCGCTTCTGTTCAACTCACAGGCGCGCCCTTCATATGTGCCTTAAATTCTCCCCATCGCGCACCCATGCGTGCATATCTAGTGGACAGGCATGCACGTATGCGCGCCTATCATCCAATTTCCCGTGCATGTGGGGCCTAGACCCCCTAAAACCCTCTGTATGGCCCTCCGTACAGCCCCTGTCCAAAAATTGAAACCCTATTTCTATGCAGGATGATCATACCACTAACCTGATACTCGCAAATCCTCAACCGACTACCTCATCCTCCCCGAATCTACAAATCTCCTCTGGAAACTACTTATCCACTCACTATTGCAGTAGGTACAAATGAGGTGGCAATGTGGGCCCTACAACTATATATAGGCCTTTTGCCAAACTTCCACTCACCATTCCGGGAGCCCAAGGTGTCCATTTTTCAAACCGTCTTCACCCACGGGATCAACATCCCGTCACCTACATCACAGCAGTCCCTGGGTCGCTTTTCATCCTGAGCCCCCAAGGCACCTTTTTTTCATATCATGGTCAGGTACGCACACACATAGTCACATTTATCAAATACATGCTCATATCTTTGATTCTCTTCAGATGTTGTTCACTTTGGGTATTTGGTTTCCATGTGTGCAGGTACTTGATCATCATCCATCGACACAACCCCTTCAGGTATATACTCAACATTGGCATGTAGTCTTTCCCGCTGTATTGCATTTACATTTCCAGTCACACCCTCTGATATTGGCCTCTAGGATACCCATTCCCAGCTCTGTAGTACCCATGCCTCCATTTTTGCCTTTTCGGTACTGTTACCCAGTAGCATTCTTACACCGCATGAGTTGTCCCATTCATAGCACCTTTTGGCACTTTTGACACTCATGTTGTTCTTCATTACCCTTTAGGGATGGGAGTCCCGGTAGTCTTTCATCATGTCGCGAATCAACCACATACTCCTTCTCCTCATTTTGATAGCTTTCCCACACAGACTCCCAGATTATCTCTTTACGGTTCTATTTTTTACCTGCAACTCCCCAGTATCATGAACCCTTCATTTCATCCACAATCAGTTTGCCCATCTGTGAACCTACCTTCGTTTCACCTACCTCATACAAGAACTCACCAATGGGGCCCCCACCCTTCATCAGTCTTCTAAGCACATTGTGCCCTCCATGGGCCACCCACACCACACTGGGGCACCCGTTTCTGTATCTGTACATTTCTCCCCAATTATTTGTTATTTATTGTACAAACGCCTTTATTTCCAGTCATTACATTCTTTTTTTTGTCGTCACCTTTGGCAACTTTCTTCCTTTTGGCCACACGCAACCCATGTCACCCTTTGGTTGGAGAATTACTTATCATCTACCCTTGTCAGTATTGTCCATCTCTTCAGAGGACCCCACAGGTCACTTACCTCTACCCTATGAATTTGTTCACTTTGTCCCGCCTCTAGCACAACTTATTACCGGTCTTGTCGTCCCCCTAACACTCGACCTCATTACACGGTTGCGGCCACTCTTTATCTCATACATCCTCCAACCAAGGGAAGTCTTGAGTCTTCCCACTTCTTGACTTCGTTCATGTACCTCTGTCACTTCCTCACCTCAGTAGATTCCATGAAGCCCTTTGCTTCTGGGAGTCATGTCCCCCTTTTGTCGACATCAACACAATTTTCTGGAAGGGCAACAATATCTTGATTCTCATTATCCATTCAATGAGAGATCTCAGACGGTATAGGGAGAAACACCATTGCTCCCTGCTGTCATTGGCCCCCATAACATTTGACGCCAACACTTTCTCATGTTATGGTGGGTCTTACTTTGCGACTATTGCAGTTATTTCTATCATTTGCCGAAAACCTCTGAACTTGGTAGGGCCATCAATGCCCGTATCATCGCTGATACTTAATACCACAATCATTGCCTATTATTCAGAGTATGTTCCTTTGTAGAATTGTCTTCTTCCTTTATCATCACCGCCCTTGAGGGTGCTACAATTTTCTACACCAACACTTCAGTCATATTTTTTCAGAGTTACATAACACAAGCATGGGGCATTCTCGCCTCATTTGTACACAGTTTTCTATTTTTGCACACCTCATAGAGGGTCGGTCCTACTGGTTCCTTTTTTTCTCCAACGGATCGCTCTAAACGATCCCACTATTTCTCTATCTTACAACAACATTCTCAGTAGAATAAACATTGATGGATTTCGACTATACGTATGCTCCTAACCTCATCCATCAGGGGGCATCTGTTATCACCGAAATTTCGTCCGCACATGGCGACAAGAACTCAGCATCGTCAAACAGTAATGAAGTCATTCATGGCCTTGAATTAATCTCACAACATTCAAAAAAGGTCAAAAGCTATACGAAGTAGTGCAAAATTGAAGAGCGCTTTATAGAAGTTGGGCGCGTGCTCACATGCGCAGAACAGGAACGTAGAATGCGCGCATATGCGCACGATGCACGACTGTTAGCGCAAAACGCTGCGCACCTGCTAAACGGCGCATTTATGAATATGGTCGGCCTCCCAACCACTTATGGTTCAGCTCCCAAGATGATTTGACCTCCAAATCTGGGCTGGATCCAAATGGTGGGCTGGTCAAAGACCTAATAATGCCCTAAATGGCCTCTTTTCACACTAAAAAGGAGTTACACAATAACCCAATGCAATGCTATAAAAATCCATGAATGCACCTCATTTTCTCAAGGAATTCAAAGTAATGTTATGCTGCCTAGATTATTTTAAGGACTCCATCCTTGACAAGAACACATTGGCACCATTTCATTGAGCAATCCACCTCTCCATTGAGTGGAGTTGCAAGGAGTTCTTTCACCACCATTTTCATTTTTCTTGTTGTAAGGAGAGAAAGATTGTGAGGGTCCAAGAGCCTTCCCTTGGAGGAAGAAGGGACTCATAGTCCCCTTTCTTCTTGGTTCTTTGATTTCATCAATAGATCAGCCTGAAAACATTGGTGACATGGGTCTTTTTGTGTTTGCTATCTCTATGTCCCTATGCTTGTGATTTTTGTTTTTATTAGTTTAATTCTTTATTATAGTTTTGTTTTTCTTTCTCTAACTCTTTCCTCTACAGATGTCGTGCTCAGCAAGACCCAACTGGGCATGCAAGCACCTCTTATTTTCTCACCAAGGTGATGAAAAGGGTGCAACAGAAACATGTGTTAACATTTATGCTCCATGAGGGATAGAGTCCTCCCTGCGATGCTCTAATATCTTCAGTAGTGTTAGTCACCTTATGCATTGGGCTATGGATTCAGCTATTAAAACATAAAGAAAATGGTATTTACAATGACATGGGGAGCCATTCACAGCTTAAACGAAAAACTTCTTCAGAAAATTCCCATTAACAGGGCCACAAAAAACTTCATCACCTTCCAAATTCTGCAACTTGTAAGTATTATTTGGAAACCTCTCAGAGATCTTGAAGGGGCTGATCCACAAGGCTTCAAATTTTCTATGCTTACCTTTTTCCTATTTGGGTGCGTCCCATTTGAGTACTAGATTTCCCAGTCAAAAATCATCTTTTCTTACTTTCTCATCAAAAGCCTGCTTCATCCTCCGTTGATGCTCATGTTCTTTGTCCATCAGTTTCTCTCTAGTCTACTGCACTTCTACTATCTGCTATATTCTTCCGATCATATCATCAGGTTCTCCTTGGCAGTCCTAAAATAATTTTTCCACAGGCAAGGCAAGCTGAGAAGGAAAGATGGCCTCCATCCCATACAAAAGTTGAAAAGGAGAGACACCAAGATGCCTCTTTGTTGTCACTCTATCAGCCCACAGAGAAAATTTGAGCTTTGAATCCCATGCTTTCCTTTTGTCCTCTAATAGTCTTTTAATAATATTTATAAGGCTCTTGTTATATGAATCTGCGAATCCATTCCCTTGGGGGTAATAGGGGGTAGAGTGAATCATTGCAATTCTGAACTTCTCGCAAAACTTGATCAATGGCTCATCCTTGAAGGATGCAACATTGTTAGTGATGATTATGTTCGGACAACCAAACCTTGCCATAATATCTTCAAGGAAACCAATGACTACCTTGTGAGAATAAATCCTTGTGGGGATGGATTCTATCCATTTGCTAAAGTAATAAGTGGCAGTCAAGATCCACCTGTGCTGACCACTTGAAGCAGGATGAATTTCCCTAATAAAATATAGGCCCCACTGCTGAAAGGGTATTGAAGCTACCATGGGCTTTAGTGGAAAGGACTTGAGATGTTGTTTTCTAGAGAACGTTTGACACTTAACAAAAGCCCTGATGTTTTCATAGACATCAGTGAAGAGAATAGGCCAGAAATATCAAGCCCTGAGAATTTTATAGCCTGTAGTTCTCTAGTAATGATGCCCCCCACATATGTTGTCATGAAATTCAACCATAATATTTTGGGATTCTTATGGGTCTAAACATCTCAAAACCACTCCCATAGGGTCCTTCCAATACAAGACCTAATCAATAAGGAAATACCTAATTTATTTAAGCTTTAGAGATCTTGCCTTGATTTTCCCCATACCATAAGGGGGCCTTAACTCCTGCAGAAAGAATATGATGTCTTTGTAACAGATGCACTCTGCTAATGGGGGGTTGATTTGTGGGTATGTATGAGACAACTCAGCTTGTTTATTTTCTGAGAAAGTGTTGATGAAGTTAACCCCCAAATATTCACAATTAGATTCAGCCAATAGCTTGGCTAAACCCTGGCCTTTAACTAGTTTGGTGGGATTTATTTCCAAATCAAATTCAAGGATTTTGGCAATCCACTTGCTCCTTCTTCCATCTATGTCAGGATGAATGAGAATGTCTTTCACAGAAGCTGAAGGAACATATGCTATGAACTTTGAATGCAGAACATAGACTCTTAAAGCTTTGAGGGCCTTGGCCAAAGCATAGGCCTGCTTCTCCATAATGTCATATTTTATCTCAATGTCCCTCAATTCTCTTCTAAAAAAGGAAATAGGCTGCTCCAGCCCCCCATCATTCTTCTGCAATAAAAAAATTTCCACTGTGTCAAATGAAGCAAAGAAAAAAATTAGAAAATCCTTGGAGTAGTCAGGGATGATGAGCAAAGGTGCCTCAGTCAGTGCCTTCTTGATTTGGTCAAAGGAAAATCTGGACTCAATAGTCCATTTCACTTCATTCCCCTTCCTGATCATGGTTGTGATATGTTTCACAAATTCAACAAAATTTGAAACAAACCTTCTTAAAACGTTGATTTTTCCCAAGAAGGACTAAACTTCCTTCCTGGATTGGGGAAGCGAAAAAGTTTGAATAGATTCTACCCTTCTTGAATAAATATGGACCCCCTCTGTTGATACTCCGTGCCCCAACATTTTTCCCTCCTGCATAACAAATAGATACTTTTTGGGATTGAGGGAGAGACCAAATTTTATGAATTTTGAGAAGACCCTTCTTAGATGTTGACAGTGTTCTTTATCAAACTTGGAAAAAACTATGATGTCATCTAGGTAGATGACTACAAATTTATCCCTTTCTCTAATGAATGGGATGTCCATAGATCGCTGAAAGGTTTCTCCTGCGTTCATCAATCCAAAGGGAATTTTGGCATACATGAATGTGCCCCAAGGAGTGGTGAAGGTCATCTTTTCTCTGTCTTCAGGTAGGATAGAGATCTGAGTGTAGCAAAAAAAATACATCAATCATGGAAATCCTAGATGCCCCTATCACCCTTTGCAATATGTGTTCCATCTTTGGAAAAGGGTAGTTGTCCTTCTTAGAGCTTCTGTTCAGGTTCCTAAAATCAACACAGAATCTGATTTCTCCATTCTTCTTCCTTATAGGGACCAAGTTGGCCACCCATTCAGGACATCTCAAAGGGACAATGATTTGGGCATCCAACAACTTCTTTACCTCCCTTTCCATAATAGGAAACAACATAGGATTTATTTGTCTTAATTCTACCTAAATGGTTTAGCCTCCTCTTTCAATGAGATCTTATGCTCAAAGACAGTTGTGTCGTATGTTCTAAGGTCTTCATAGGTCCAGGAAAAAACATCAATGAATTTTCTTAATAGCTTAGTGTACTCGGCCCTTTGCTCCCTCGTCAAGCTTCTTGACAACTTGACAAATTTTGTATCCTCCTCTATGCCAATATTGCACTTAGCTACATCAGCATTGTCATTTGAAATTTTTCCCTTTACTTCCACATCATTTATGTCAAATAGTCTTTCAAAAGGAACTAGGCCCTTCAGGATATGATTACTGGGTAACTGGACAGTATGATGGTTAGCAATTTTGTTTAGAATAACATCAGCATGAGGATTTATTTCAGAATCAGGATCTTGATCAATTTGTAATGCAAAAAACTCCTTAACAGTCTCCAAGAACCTTTTGATCTCATGATCATCCTCAAACACTTTCCAATGCTTGAAATTGTCAGGTATGTAGGGTCTAAATTTTACTTCTATACCATATCTGAGTTTAGGTGGTAGAGGGACTCTAAATGGCTTGTTAAAACAGCCAGAGAATCGACCATGTCATTCTCTTCTCTTGGAATGAATGAAATGTTGAAAGCCAAGAAAAAACTGTCAACTAGATCCTAGAATTCATTTTTGTAACTTCTGAGACGAGGGTTCTTGGTTTGATAAATATTTTTGATCTAATGGAAAATTAACTCAACATCCCCAAACACTGATATCTCTTTAATCCCTATGTCCTTTGCAGCCCTCAAACCCAAAACAAGAGCTTCATACTCTGCCACATTGTTGGTAGTTTCAAATTCTAACTTGTAGGATAGAGATACAATTTCTTGAGCAGGTGAAACAAAGACCATTCCGACACCAACACCTTGTCTTGAAGAGGCTCCATCAAAGAAAATTTTCCAAATAGAGGTAATTGTAGGAGGATATTCAGAGAGAGTAATGAACTATTTTCTGATTTCAAGAGGGGGTTCAGGGGCATCAGTGAGTTGCAACAAGCTAGATCCTAAATTAATATCAAGGGAAAAAATAGGATGGTTGGTGGGGTCAGCTTCATCACTAATAATATAGGCCAACTTAGCTTCTCTGTACATTCTTATATTCTCCCCCCAAACATAGGAATGGTGGCATAAGTGAGGTCCATATAGAATGTTCCCCCAAGTCTCTTTATCTAATATCTTGACATGCATACAATCTTGGTACATCAACTTCCCAGGGACGTAACTTTGGCATACGATCTCCTTTTGATGCGTTCCATACCTCATTAGAAAGATATATCCAAGGACTACAACTTTTGAGTGAGCAATATGAACTATGATCCATGTTGCTCCCCGTTTTCCCAAAAAACGTCGTTTAAGGCCTCAAAACGACTTCGGAAGTTCAAGACCCGAAAAACTGCTAAAAATAGTAAACTGTGTGGAAACTGAAAAACTGAAAGAAGAAATGGTGGGGGTCTAAGTGGAATAGGTGGGTGGCCACCAATATCCACTTGGATCATTCCTCCCCCCTTAGGAAGCAATGGTCCCCATTGCGTTGAGTTCCTCCATGAGATGAGGAAACTTCTGTTGAACTTGGTCCCTGGTAAGCCACTTGCCTTGGTGAAGGAGTTGGCCTGCTTTGACAACTCGATATAGAAGTATCCTTTGTTTTTGGGTGTGCTTGATCTGTGCATCCATGATTTGATCAATTCTATCTTGTTCCATGTATTCTGGATTTAACTCTGTTGGTGTGAGTTGTTTTGCCATGTCGGATGTGTCCAGTAGAGGTGGAAAGTAGGGCCAAAGGCGGTCCACATTGAACACTGGGTGCAGACCAAGGAATGGTGGAATGCTGAGATCAAAGGCATTTTCCCCTAAATCCTTGGTGAGGGTGTAAGGCCCATATCAGAGAAGACGAAGCTTGCGGTGGGGTCCAGCGTGGCGCTCCTTTTGCAAATGCAGCGACACTTTGTCGCCCACCTGGAAGTTGTGTGGCACCCGATGTTGATCATGTCACTGCTTGTACTTAGCATTGGCTATGTCCATGATGTCATGAAACTATTGGCGTATGTGTTGAATGTGCTCAATGAATTTGTTTGCCTTGTCATCCTTAGACTGGACATGAGCTGAATCTCACTGAGTAGCCACAAATGGCATGGCTATGTCAATGGGACATAGTGGCTAGAATCCCAAGCCCACTTGAAAGGGGTTGTGGTTGGTTGAGCTATGGAGAGCCCGGTTGTAGCTGTGTTATACATAGGGGAGGCTCTCATCCCATGTGCGTGGATGCTTTGAATTGTACATGCGTAGAATGTGTACGATCATCTAGTTGACAACCTCTGTCTGGCCATCAGTTTGCAGATGGAAAGATGTGGACTTGGTGAGCTTGGTGTCCAGCATCAACCAGAGACTAGACCAAAATGTATTGAGGAAACTATTGTCTCGATCTGAGATGATAGACTGTGGGATCCCAAAGTGTACCCACACTCATTCAAAGAAGAGTTTAGCAGTGGCTTTTGCTGTGATATTATTCTTGTAGGCCATCATAATGGACATCTTTGAGAATCGATTGACGACCACAAAAACACAGTCATTTCCATTCTTAGTAGAAGTAAGGCCCAACATGTAATCCATAGAGATGGATTCCCAAGGTCGACTGGGGGGTAGGAAGCGGAGTATAGAGGCCTTGCTTCTTGATGGTCGGTTTGGCAATGGCGTAAGTAGTGCAGGACTTGATGTACTTCCTGACATCTTGTCGAAGGTTCGACCAATAGAAATACTTTTACAGTACTGCCATGGTTTTCTCAACCCCGAAATGACCAGCGACTCAACTGTAGTGCACCTCCCAAATCATCTTGGCATGCTCACTTGAAGGAACACAAAGGTGTACCAGGTGACAAAGTAGGGCATCCTAGAGGTGAAAATTGGGAACTTTCTTACCCTCCAAGAGTGTATTGTATGTGTGGCCGAATTCTAGATCACTTGTGTAGAGAAGCCACCAATCATAACTCTCGTGCCCATAAGAGTTGAGCACAATGGTTAGCGCCATGATGGGTGGTTGACTAAGTCAGTATGCAACATTATTGATGCTGCCCATTTTGTACTTAATGTTCAAATGAAACTGTTGCAGGTATGTGGACCACTTCTGATGGCGATCGTTCTGCAACTTCCCTTATGTCTGTATGAACTGTAGGGGTCGATGGTCTGTGTGGATGACCATTTCCTTTCCCAAAATGTAATGCTTCCATTGCCGACAAGCCTGCATAATGGAATACATTTCTTTATCATAAGTGGGATACTTCCGGACTATGTCGGAAAGTGTCTCACTGTGATATGCCACTAGATTCCCATGTTGAGTAAGGACTACCCCAATAGCATAGTCAGAGGCATCTGTCTCGATCTCAAATGGTTATTGCAAGTCTGGTAATGTGAGCACTGGTACAGAGCATAGGAGATGCTTCAACTCCTCGAACGCCTTTTGTTGTGATTCAGACCAAAAGAATTTTTCTTTAGCTCCTCCCTTGGTGACTTGACTCAAGGGCCAAGTGATATGAGAGAATCCCAACACAAACCTGCGGTAGAAATTGGCAAGACCTAAAAAGTTGCGGAACTCTGTTAGGGTGATTGGGGCTGGCCAATCCCGAATGACTTGGATCTTTGTTGGATCCACATTCACCCCCCACTCATTAATAATGTATCCTAGATACTGAACCTAGGTCATGCCAAAAGTGCATTTCTCCAAATTGGCACACAACTTGTGTTGCCACAGTGTTTGGAGGACCTATCGAATGTGGTGGAGGTGCTCTTCCCAAGTCTGGTTGAAGATCAGAATGTCATCCAAGTCCTCCACTACAAATGAGTTGGTGAATGGCCACAGGATGTCTTCCATTAGCCTCATGAAGGTTTCAGGGGCATTCGTCAACCTGAAAGGCATGACCAACCATTCGAAAAGGCCCTCCTTGGATTTGAATGCAATCTTCCACACATAAGAGGGTTTGATTGGTACCTAGTGATACCCAGAATTCAATTCGATCTTGCTAAAATATTTTTCCCCCTTGAGTTGGTCCATAAGGTCATAAATCCATGGGATTAGGTACCTATTCCAGACAGTGATCTTGTTCAATGCTTGATAGTCAATGCAGAGTCTCCAACACTATCGGGCTCCCACAGGGTGATGAACTCGGTCGGATGTGACCTTTATACAACAGCTCCTGAATCTGCCTCTTGATTTCATCATTCTCCTTGTCAAGTTCTGATTCAGAGTCAGAGCATGCATCCGATTCATAAGCCTTCAACTCGGCTACTAGTGACTACTTGGCCTGACACTCACTTGTGTTGTTAGTGGAGCTCTTATTGAACTCACACCACTTCTTTGTGTCCTTTTTTGGCTTCGTGGTGTTGTTCTTTGCTTATGGATTTGGTGGGTTGTCATGGGATTCCCCACCTTGGCTTGGTCCTTTGTTTTTCAGTTTGGGGGTACCTTTCCCTTGCTTTTGATTTGCAGACCCAAAGCCTTGCCTCTTTTGTTTGAACTTCTGCTCAATATTGGCAGCATATCGATATGCCACACCAAGAGAGGAGATGTCGAGGAACTCCATTTCCTCCTGAATTTATCTATGCAGACAACTGAGGTACTTTAACACCAAATGTTTCTCTGAATCTTTGATACCCAACTTTGTGCGTAGGGTATGAAATAGATTTGTCATCTCAGGAACATCTTGGTCCCTTTATTGTCGCAGCGTAGTCCATTGCATGTATTTGTCCTCATAGCTCCCCATGGGATAATATTGTTCCTTGATGGCATCTTAGAAAGAATTCCAAGTGGGTGTGGCCGAGAATAGAGAGGGTTCTTCCTCGTCCTGTTTCTCTGAGTAGGTTTCCCACCAGTCCTTGACATTGGGGGTGGCTTTGAGGAGTGCAAAAATAATATTTTCTCGGTCGAAAAAGTCATGAACCGAGAAATATCCTTCTAACAAATTCAATCATCTATCTATGGCATCTACATCTATTTGGCCCTCAAATATGGGAATGTCAAAGTTTACTTGTACCTTAAAAGGAGTGGCGCCTCCAGAGTGGCTATTGGATGTCGATGCACCGCCTATGGGAATCCGTTGAGGAATCTAGGTAAATTTATCCATCATCACATTCCTTTGTTTCTTGAGGGCCTCCTCGAGCAACATTTTGATAGGATCTCCTGCTCCCTCATCCTTCTTTTCTTCCCCCATTTACGGTCGGCGGGGTTTGCGAGGTTGATCTTGCAAAGGTTCAACCAGATTGAGCCCCAACTCCTTATACCCTGACCTCGTTGGGGACATGCAAAGAAGGATCGAGAATGAGCAGACCACTCTGATACCACTGATCCAGATTTATGCAAGAACACAATGAAATACATAAATAAACATAAACGCAGAGATGCAGCAGAAATAAGATTTCATTTCATTAATAACAAATGACTGAAATATGCTTACCGATAGAATGGAAATCAACTGGCTAGGGCATTGGTAGCTTATCTCTGAGAAGATATGTGGCGGATGCTGGCCTCTGAATCATGTTACAATGAGGCTCGAAGGCCTATTATTATTGAGAAACAATGGAAAACCCTAAACATCCAAAGACCTAACCCTAGGAGATGAAACGCCAAGACTATGGGCCCCGTTTGGGTAAGTTGGTACATCAACTTCCCGGGGATGTAACTTTGGCATATGATCTCCATTTGACGCGTTCCATACCTCGTTAGAAAGATCTATCTGAGGACTATGATCTATGATCCATGCTACTCCTTGTTTTCCCCAAAAACGTCATTTAAGGCCTCAAAATAGCTTCATAAGTTCAGGACCTGAAAAACTGCTAAAAATAGTAAACTGTATGGAAACTGAAAAACTGAAAGAAGAAATGGTGGGGGTCCAAGTGGAATAGGTGGGTGGCCACCAATATCCACCTAGATCAGTCTCCAAGGAAATGAATCTCAGGTTCAATATCTTCTTCTTCTCCTTCCTCATCAACAACAAGGTTATTTTGGAGAGGGGTCTCAATTTTTTGATCATCCCTCTGTCTGTTACGAGGCTCTCTTGGGAGTATCTAAGCGACAATATTAGGTATTCTAAAATTTCCTCTGTTATCAACATTTTGGGCACTCTTATAACCTTGATTCCATTTGAATTTCATCTTCTCCATTTCTACTGAAAGATATTTCACCAACTTGGTCAATTCATCTACTTGAGGGTGGGATGCAGAGGAACCAGAGGTTGAGGCTTCATATCTCCCCCTTCCTCTGTATTTGTCATCTTTATTCCTAATTCTGTATACTGCCAACACATTGGACTCTACTTTGAGGGATTCATATTGCATATGAGCCAAGGAGGTATCTCTTCTCTCTCTTAACAGGAGGCAGAAATCAGGGTCAAAATCACTAGCATAAGTAATTTTGGCAGAGGCTTCAGTAGGCTTAATCTCAACAGGGATCTTATTGTACATTTTGTTGAATCTCTTGGAAAAATCAGAGACATATTCTCCCCCTTTTCTCTTTAGGGACCTGAATTATGTGATATAATACATAAAGTCTTTTTTATCCCCCATTGTCTCAAGAAAACATCATCTAAATACTCAATCCAACAATAGATCCAGGGGTCAATCCCCTAAACCATTTCCTAACTTCACCATCAAGGCTCTAGACAAAGAATATCATCCACACATCCTCATTTTCAATATTTAGATTGCCTACATAACTGTAGAAGGAAGAAATGTGTTATTCAACAATTATGTCTTATTCTCCTGTGAATTTGGGCATGTATTTTAGGTAATCTCCAGCAGGGAGAGCATTCATCAACTGAGGTAAGACTAGAGGGGAATACCTTATAGCCACTATGGCATCCATTCTATTCCTCGGGAGATTGGCACCTACCATAGTGATGATAAATGGAGGAGAACCAGGAGGAGATGGAACTTGGACTGGAGAGAGTGGAACTGCTCTTCTGGGAGAAAAATGGATTGCCTAAATGTTGGGGGGAAAGGTCACAGGGCTCGAGGGAGCAGAGGTTTGGATATTTGTAAATGAAACGACTCTAACAGGGGGAGGAGTGATAAATACCGGAGTGGGAAAATCTTATGAGGTCCTGGGTTTAAACCATGGTACAACTTCAAGGGAGGTAGGAGTGACAAGGATTTCTCCCTCCAATCCCAGATCATGAGGGGAGAAATCAGTAGGATAACTCCCAAACTTTAAACTTTGGGAGCCTCCAGCAGATGGTATAATAGGAGAATGAGAAACAAGTATTGGGTTTTCTAAAGGAGGATGGTGAAAATCATTAGAAATACCTAGTTCAATAGCCAAAGTGCCTTCTTGAGGGGTATTTTGTTTTCTGACAATTTTCTCCGGGTCAGCTTCAGGTGATGCTAGAGGCAGCTGTGGGGTAGACCTTGCGTGTCTGGCTCCGTATGCCATATATGAAATGGTGGAGTCTTAATAGTGAAGTCATCAGGTGCACAGTTGCAATATTCAATGTACTGAGTTCTGATGCACCTTTAGAATCAGTAATCTTTGTCATTCAATCCCAAGGAAAATCTTCAATTCATCCCTAGCAGCAACGCCATAAATGTTAGCACCATAAGTCACCTCTGGAATGTGGCAGAGGTAATCCCAATACCCATCAATTTTCATGTCACAATGAATGAATTTTAAGGGGGTTCTAATGGATGCAAACTCAAGATGATATCACTTTAACTCAGAAAATGGGGCTGGTATGCACAAGCAGATGAGGTCTTGATCTAAATTCAGATAGTAAGTTAAAGTAAAGGTGAGCAGGAGGAAGAACTTGAGGATAAAATATAAAGGTCTTCTATGGGCATCTGACCTTCTAGCAGCCTAAGGAAGAAAAGGTTCAACTACAAGATCTTCTTGGATCCAAAACTTTAGGAAGCTGAAAATTCTATAACAATATTGTAATCAAACATACATCACAATACAGTTACAACAACTCGACTAGATCATCCATGCTCGAGTATTTCAATATTAGAGGCAAAAGAGATGGAATAGAAATTTGATTTTCATTAAACAAGAAGTGTCAAATTACACACATGACTAGAGAACCAGAAGTTTCATTAAAACTTTACAATCGGGAACTTATCTCTACCATCATGTTGACAACGATTATGTAATTATTATTTTTATAAGTTGCCTACACAGGGTCTATGAAATTTTATTACTCTTCATGAGCGTTTCTCTAAACGACAATTGTAAGCCGTCACATTTTACCTATCATCTATTCATGCTTCATTTTCATGACTGAAAGCATGAAAAATCGCAACTATCGTTACTATTCTATTTTAAAATTTCATTGAAACCATATGGTTTATTACAGAATTGTGATTTCTTGCTATGAGCATGTTACTCTCCTTGTTTGTGACCCTTTCAATTCTAAGCATGCCTAATATATTTATGGTTGTATGAATGAAATACCCCCACCATTTGATTTTTGATTTTATTTTATTTTGTATGGATTTTGGTTTGATTTTTTATCATATTTCTTCCATGAAACTTTTGACTGTTCGATTTTTTGTAAATCTACCTAACTTTGCAATCAAACTATGATGTGTGCACTATGTTTTCAGAGTACTCTGGTCCTAGCATGTACCCAATTCCAAGGTGGAATACAATGTACAGGATTCCATTACTCCTTAGCATGGTCTCGGGTTTCACAAAACTCTTCACATGCGTTTTGATTAAACACCTTGCCCATCGTTTGAATCATCACAACATGTATTGATAAGGCTCAGGCCTTTGGCTCAGTTTCATTTTTGAAACACCTACCTATGTGATGTGTGTTAATTACCTATCCATTCAGTATGGCTCTAGTGGTAAGGGTCGAACCAAATGGCATCCAAACCCTGCTCTCATATGATAATGCTAGGGAAGATTTGGAAAGGAATGGTTGGCATATGTTCATCGAAAAGTTTTAGGGTTTTAATCTTCAGGTCACCCAAGAGTTTGCCTTAACCTTTGATGGTTGTATGGAAAAAATCGATGATGTGAAATTGGAAGTAACCGAAGAGTTCCTAATTCAAGCCACGGGATTGCTAGCGGTTGGTCAGAAATGGTTCAAAAATGCGAAAGTGGAGGAGGTCCCTTGGACTTTACTGTTTACCTCACAAAAAATAACCAGCTGTGATCGAGGTATGCCAATTTAATTCTTGAAACCTAGGTGGAATGATTTACTTGTTGTAGTGAAGAAATTCATCACATGTGAGGGAGGATTCAGACTTGTTTTCCTATATCATTTACGCCTGCTTATGAGTTTTATTGGTTTTCCGTTGAATATGCCTTATTATCTACTCATAAGTCTATATAAAATGGGGAAAAGATTTAGGAAATAGAGGTCAGATTCAAGTCTGTTTCACCATGGCCTCATTAAAATCATCCTCATGCACCAGTTACAGTCAAAAAATTATTGTTGGGATTCGTTCATTATGTGAAATGGTTTTGGTAACCCTGAGTTGGGAGAAGTAGATAAGCCGGTCGTTGAGGAAACCCTTGTGAACCCAACGACCTCTCCTCCACCTCTCCAGGCTTGTGATTTTTTCCCTAACAGCGAACCCTCGAGTTACCCTAAGGTCATTCAACAGGACAGTCGACCGGTTTCACATCCAAAGGATTGTATTAAAACTGTGAGGAAGCCTACATGAAAGAAGTTAAAAGGTAGTGTTGATGTCAATTCCAAAAACAAAAGAGTTGGCTGGTTAATTTCTCAAACTCTTCGAAATAAAGAAAACCCCCATGCAAACATGATCAGCATGATTGAAGTGAGTGAAATCTCAGACTCAGAAATTGACAAATTCCTTGCTGAAGAGGACCCTGTGTCATTTGAGCTATACCATGACCGACCCTATAACTATGTCAATAATCTACCTCCTTGTTTGAAAGATAACCTAGAATTCTCTGGTATCTAGCTCTATGATAAATCTACCATCCACATGGAGGATTCTCTGACCCATAATGTTGTTCATTATAATGCAAACCCCTTACAGTCACAATGTGATGTGTGCCGATCGTGGATCGATAGATACTATACCGATGTCCCACTGCTACAGTCACAAGTCAAGTCTTTAAGAGACCAAGTTGATATGTTGACAAACGAAAACAACAGACTTGAATCCATCATCCAAGGGAAGGAGAATCATTTGAAATCTAAAGGTCATGTGATTTTCAAAAACGTAGAGGCAGCTACAACTATTGTTAATTTCAAAGTTTCTTGATATGTTTTGATTTCATGATTAGAGGTATGATTTTTTTTAATTTAATAGCATGATTGTGTCATTCTTAAGTTAGGATATTTGGTTTGATTGAATAAACTATTTTTTATTATTAATATTAGGCTGTTTTGTTTATTCAATAAAATAAGACTGCATTTCCTATTATAACTAGCTACTGAATCGCAAGATTTTATAGCCAGTTAAGAAAATTTGAATTGTTTGATTTGACGACTTAAAACATATCTGAGATATTTTTATTTTGTTTTGTTTTCAAGATAATTAAGGATCCCATGATTTCAAATATGATATGGGACACTTTTTGAGATCTCCCAGCCATATCAATTTTGTATTTTGAGCAAATAGAATTAGACTGTTGGTAGTTTTTTGATATCTATTGAAATCATGGTGGTTGCATCCCCCTTTATTTTTTGAAACCAATTTGATCTTATGAACAATGTTGATTAAGGTTGGTTGTCATTGATGTCAACCCTTCAAGAAAGACCCATAACACAAAGGTTTGGGTAATGGACCCAATAGTGTTTGATGTAAATATGACTCATTATTGTTTTGTCATGGTTGATAAGAAGTAAATATGGATGAACTCCAAAGTGGTCCCCTTGTGGTGAAATCCCTAATGGGAAGACGCTTTGTGGAGTAACAGAACCCATGCTTAATTGTGGAATAATGAGATGAAGGAAAGTTAATTTGTCAAGGAAAATATCCTAGATGAATAATTCTTGTCATTTCATTTCCGGTGGTATGTGGAATGTCACATAATTCCTCACGGTTAGAGAGTTATGGCCATGAGAAGTTGGAGACCCCAGGTTTGGGTAATGGACCCAAGTTTGTTTGATGGGTAACGGTATGAGTTATGATA
>ML803864.1:25668-41231 GCA_009831015.1 Picea engelmannii | reverse complement strand
GGCTGAAATACCCCATCCTCTTGACAATTCTTAATGTGTTCATTAACTTCTTCACATGGAGGATTTAAAAGAAATATGTCACACCTACTTCCAAGATACTTAGGTAAAAAGAAAGCAAGCTCAACTTTGTCTTTATTGTGAAATTTCTTCATATATGAATATTCAAGACATCCTAAGATCCTGTCACAAAAAGGAGAATGCAAACCATGACTTTGATGAAATGAATATATCAATGGAAATCTCATCATAGGAGGATTCGTGCGATCGATTAGATCATTGGTTTGAATGTTTCCTTCGATGCAATTGATCATTTCAAAATGTGAAGCATCAACATTAAAATTCAAGCTAAGCAAAAAACGAGTATGAAACTTAGAATGTTTGATTTCCATAAGATGTAATGCATTGTCTTTTTCAACAATAAACTGTGTGAAATCATCTTGCAACATGTCCTTTTCCCATATGAGTGATGAAAGTAAACAAGAGTCAAAACCAGTTTTATCAACGTTATGCTCGAAATTAATTTCACCAAAATTTAGCATATCGAAAGGATGTGATTGTGGTAGAAAAGAGTAGGATGTTGTAGGTAAGATGTCAAGTCCACCAGAATCTAGGAATAGATCAGGATATAAAGAATAAAATGAATCAGAAATAAGCAGATGAAAAGAATCTCTTGAACTATGATAATCGACAATGGTATTCTCAAAACAATTCTCTTCTCTTTCTTTAAAACCCTTACTATGTTTTGGTGACGAATTCCTCAACGTAATATGATCATCTGGATTTGCCTTTTGTGTGATAGATAACTCAAAATTTATGTGACAAGCATCTAGTCTTTCCTCCGAACAAAGTGCATTTTGAGGATGAAGATTTAAAGTTTCTTCTTCTAGATGTGTAACTTCTTCTCTAATCAGTTTTATAGGAGTAATAGAACATTCAAGAAGATTTTCATTACTTAATTGTTCTTCAATGATTGATTGATTAGGGCATGAGTTACAAGAATGAGGGTATTCACCTTGAGCCAGAATCAAATCATCTTCCATACTAGTCTTAGACTGAAAATACAATGATTCAAAGGAAAAACCAATTTGGTTGGCAATAAGAGCCTGATCAATAGATTCTGACTCCTTGGATTGTTCAACATTGTTGGAAGAATTTTCCTCTTCTTGCGAAGAAGATTGTTCTTGCAGTTGAGTGATAGGATTTGCAATTGGTTCTCCATTAGTGATTGAACATGACTGAATGGAAGGGATGTAAGCATCATAAAAGAGATTTAATGCCAATGACATGTCATCGAGATTAAATTTACAGAGGATATGATAGACTCTTGTCAAAAAGCCTTCTGAAGATGGATCACCATTGACTAGCGAAGTATGGAATTCTTCACATAATTGATCAAAATCATAAATTTCAAAAGCATTTAGAAACTCATCTACAAATTGAAACCAATCAAAAATGCGACATGCCGGAAAGGATTCAAACCAATGTTTGATTCGACCTCTAAAAGTAAAAGCAAAAAGTCTGCATAAAACTTCTAAATCTGAGATGTCATGTTTGATGCATTTGCACGAAAACTTGTTAAGGTGGTCTTTAGTAGATGTGTTGCCTTCACCATCAAAGGTGAGTTTGGACAAGATAGAGACTGTCTCGTTGGGAACATCGGGTAATGAGAAGTTGAAAGCATGTTCCAACACAGTGATTTGGGGAGCCATGAGGGAAATTGAATAAATTTGAAATAAAGGCTCCTACAAGGCCATCTTGTCAGTTGGAACTCCTTCTAGCGCCATTTGTTGACGGGAGAAACTGACCGTCCATCAACTGGGAGAGTGGAACTGGTCCGGGGTTGTCTAAATAACCCAAGCCGTTTGGAATGGACCACCCTGACGAGTTTAACGGCTCCGTTGGCTGCTCTAAGGTCTCCTAAGGAAACCAAAGAGAAAATTTGATCTGAGCTAAGAGATCTAAACTAAGGAAACTAGAAACTAATAAAACAAATAAAGGAACTAACTAATTAAATGAAAGAAATTAAACAAAGACTAAGGAAACTAGAAACTAATAAAGCAAACTGAATTAACTACACTAATCTAACTACAAGTTACTAACTACTTATATATACACAATACTAACTATAATTGTAATAACTCAAATCAGCTACTTAATTATCAGCTATGATCACTCTATATTCACAAATAAACAATATGAACAAATTACATATTTGCTTAAAACCTGCGAAACTAATGTGTTTGCTTCCCTGAGACAGCGAAGGATAACTTTTTTGATTTTTTATATTTATGAAACAGAAAGAAATCTAACTGAAATTAAAACAAATCAAAATTATACCTATATTAAACTACTTAATAAAAGCAGTAAACTAGATACTAATTGACCTGGAAACGCTCCAAGTCTGTCCTGTGCGGGATGACTTCTAAGCTGATTGGGGGAGGGAAACTCACACCAGTTAAGCCCTTAAGCTTCTCGGAAATGATCAGCTGTAATGCTTCCTAAAGTATTATTACAGGACAAACAAGACATAAAAGATCATCATAACAATTTTTTGATTATAAATTCCTGCAAAAGGGGAAACCTATTGTGAAGCAAACTTATATATTATAATTCAAATTATGAAAAAGACAAAGCTATCATTCACTAAAAAGAATTGATAATTGTTATGTCCTTTATCGATTTAGGAAGAAGCAAGATATAGATAACAGTAATAAGATTATATCATCTGCATGTGATTCATATAGCTAACGCAATACTAAACCATAAACAAGCTGATATACAAAACATAGAACAAAGTGTTGATATATTGAAAAGCGGAAAGCTATGACAAAACACCAATTCTGCTCCAGTTTGAATCAGAACTCCATATCCTTGTTCTCCCCGACTGAGGATCATGTTCGAGCATCTTTCTGACCAGGTCTTTTGCAATACTAGAAATAGATGGCCATGGTTCACTTTCAAAGTCAATAATTCCACGCAATACAACATCAAATATGCCTTGTTCCGTCTCTGCCCAAAATGGAGGCACACCAGAGAGAAGAATATATAATATCATACCAACACTCCATATATCTATCTCTGTTCCATAATGTTTTTGAATACTTCAGGAGCCACATAATATGCACTACCCACACACATACAGAGTGAACAATAGAAAAATGGGAAGCTAATTTATTGATTCAACACAGTATTCTGGCAATAAATTTGCTCCTTATTCAACTTGATTTAATTCTCAAGACAAAGACAGATCTAGGGTATGTTACCATGGATAAAGCGACCAACCCACTAAAAAAAATGAATAATCCTTTAGCACAGACTTGGAGAAGTGATAAGCATGCACACAGACCCAAGCCATTGAGGAGATCTGAAAAATGACCTTTAAAACACGAGCTAGAACTCTGTAATGGCTCACTTTCTGAAGAAACCGTCTGCAATGAGGGTAAAGAGGCTAAAAATGGTTCTGTGTTTTCAACCGTTCGAGCTAATTCAAAACCAATGGCCCAGAAACGCTCACGCAAAAACGTGACTTTGGGAGAAAATTTGGGGCAAACTTCTCTGGCAAAATGAAACCACAATTGACTCTGAACACCTTGGAGGTTTAATTCGCCCTTCGGAAGCCAGGAGATAACACACAATGATCGAGGCTAAGGGACAAGGGTTTGAATAGATTTAGGCTAAGATATTCTCCCAAAAATCCACAGAGGTAACCCTTGCAAGGAGGCAAGCATCAATGCAAAGTGTGTGAGGGTGATAGAGGTTATCTCTGTTCATGCCAGTTTACTGTTCTACCCATTAAAGCATAGTTCAACCATTAATGCATGTGCACAAACAATGAAATTGAATAGATATGTGCCTACCAATGTGCGTATAAATCAATCAATTTGAAAACAAAATCAAATAATCAACCATGTCCCAATGTCTTGTAACAACTCATATATGTATTTTAGCCAAGGTGCCAAAGAGTCTTCAACATGCCAATAGTTATAAAAACATTAACATGGTGATTATATCAAAATTAATATGCGAAAGATTTAACCATAACGCCTATGCATTGTTGTGAAACCAATGGTTAAGTAGACCAAATAAGAAACATGTAAATCCAAAGCATCACAAACCTAATGAAACCAAGTCACATAATCAATCAAAAAAAATGTCCAATGAGTACAGATCGAAAGATTTGCCAGCTAGGTAATGATCAGTGAAATGTAAGCGCAAAGGGCATATCAATCAGAAGAATGACAATGGTTCAAACAAGGATTCTAATGTGACTTTGAAGGAATAAGTTTTCACGCTTACAGTCGCGAAAACAAAACGAAGATAGGCGTGCGAAAAAGCGCAAAGAATAAAAGCATTGTTTATTTGAAAATTGCGACGAAAAATCAATGTTTGTGAAACATTGGTGTAGGCAGCTTATGAGACAATGAAAAATGTGAATTGGCTGCCAACACAGTGTTGTTGAAAGTGGGCATAGCTTCTGCCCATTTGGTGAAGTAATCAACAACGACCACGATGTATTTGTGACCATTGCTGGAGGGGGGATTACAAGTCATAAAGTTGATGCCCCATTTACAAAAAGGGCCAGCAGTAATGATAGGGTGAAGAAGAGCGGGCGGAGCTTGGGCTTTATTGGCGTAGAGATGACATTGCTCACATCATTTTACAGCATGAATGCAATCATGAAACAAAGTAGGCCAAAAGTAATCATCTCGGATAATATTTTGAGCAGTGGATATGCCCGATAGATGCCCCACACATGCGCCATTGTGGTAGTCATTTAAGACTCTATTGGCTTTGTCAATAGTCAGGCATCGACGAATAATGGTGTCAACGCCCCGTCGGTATAGGATGTCTCCGATGAAGAGGTAACGGGGGGCCTAATGGAGAATATGATGATGACCATCTCATGAAAGGTGGTTACCAAACTTTTGAGTTTGGAGGTAGACGAGGAGGTCACCATACCAAGGATCATCCGAAGTGATGTAAAAGAGATGTTCGTCGGGAAAGTCGATGTTGACGGGGGTACTGGTGGTGTCAGAGGGGAGGGACGTGACAAGTTTGGCGAGCACGAGGGCCTTCTTACTCTTAGGTATTGATAAATCAAGGTCTTACTCCTAAAGGATAACCATCCATCGAGCAAATTTGTTGTTAACTTTCCGACAACTGAGCAAGTACTGCATAGGGTTGGAATCTGCGACGAATTTTGTTGTTCGAAGTAGGATGTAGTGGCGCAGTTTCTGGACTGCGAGGACGACTGCTAAAGTAATTTTATCTTCGTGTTTATACTTCAAGGGTGGCCCTGAGAGGTTTTTACTAAAATAATAAATGACATGTTCACGATTGTCATCACCGAGCTGGACGAGAACACCAGCTACTGATATAGTTGATGCTGATACATAGAGGATATAGTCACGATTGTAGTCAGGTGCACTAATCAAAGGTGCATTTGAAAGTGCGGTTTTAAGATCGTCAAATGACTATTGGGCATGGTCGTCCCAGTGAAAAGGGATGTCATGACATAGTAAGCGAAGGAAACTGTGCGTGCATATGGAATAATCTGGGACAAAGCGTCTAAGGAAGTTAGCTTTGCCCTGTAGAATCTGAAGTTGTCGTAAATTCTGGGGAGGTGGAATTTCGGTGATAGCTTGGACTTTGAGGGGGTCCATGGTAATACCACTTTGAGAAATGATAAATCTGAGGAGGCACCCTGTGGTGACACAAAACACGCACTTGAGAGGATTCAAGCAGATGTTGTACTGACGACACCGTTGAAATATGATTCGTAAATCATTAAGATGTTGGGTGCATTGCTTGGATCGAGCTGTGAGGTCGTCCAAGTAGGTGAGGATGATATGAGCTAGATCATGAAAGATGTATGTCATGGCCTGCTGGAAAGTGGCACCGACATTCTTTAAGCCGAAAGGCATGACACGGTATGAAAAAGTACCCCACGGGGTAGTGAATGCAGTTTTATACTGATCAATGGGGTGAATTTGAATTTGATTATAACCCGAGAATCCATCCATAAAGGATAGAGCCTCGTGGTCGGCGTAGTCGTCGATAATTTGATCGATGAAGGGCGTTGGAAAGTTGTCTTTGGGACATGCGTGATTGAGATCGCGAAAGTCGGTGCAAACACGGATAGTGCCCTGTTTTTTGTTAATGGGTACAGGGTTGGAAACCCATGAGGTATAGGCAATGGGGTAAATGAAACCAGCAGTGCGTAATTTTTCAATTTCGGCTTTGATGGCCACAGCTTTGGATGGATGTAGCGGTCATTGTTTTTGGCAGACTAGTGTAATGTCGGGCCAGGTGTCGATGCAATGTTCGAAAATAGAGGGATCGAGGCCAGGAATTTTTGTGTATGACCAGGAAAAAATATCCCTATATTCCTGGAAGAGGGATTTATATGCCATGATTTCCTGGGGAGTGCAAGCAGCTCCAATGGTGATTTCTTTGACAATGCCATTTTTAATGGAAATGTCAATTTTAATGGTGGGGGAAATGTTGGCCATGTTGCCTTCTTCAAAAGAATCTAGGGCAGGAATAGGGTTTTTGAACCAGTCGATAGGCCCTAATGGGATAAATTCCTTGGTTTCAACCGTGTAAACGGGGTGTTGGTTAGGAGGCATGGAGGCTTCCTGTGGAGAAAAGAGTGTGCGATGGTGTAGCACATCCCAAGGGAGGTCTAGGTGGTTTAACTCTTAGAGTATTTCCTCATCACTTTGGAAGTGTCGAGAATACAAGGGGTAATGAGGAGTGATATCGGTGATGGTTTTTGCGTGGTTTCCCCCTGGTGAAGAAGCAGGGGGAACGATGTGAGGAGATGGTGAGGGTTCACTCAACATAAACCATATATTGAAGTACTGAGGAGTACCCATGGTGGTTGGGTGTAAAATGTCCGTAGGGGAATGAGCAGGAGAGTTGGGGGGGTTGGGGGGTGAATCCTCAGATAGGTCATATAGGAACCATGGAGGCATTGGGAGGACCTTGGGTTTGGGAGAAATGACATGAAGATCCTCTAGTGACGAGATAATGTCAATTATCGTCTCTACGGGCCGTTGAAGAAGGGTCAATTGGCGTTGCCTATATTCAAGGATCATAGGACACTGGTATGTAAAATGAGATAATGAATCGCAGAGAGAGCAAGGGCGTCTCATACATTCATTGATTGAAGTGGTGACATAACGGATGTCTGTGATATTTTTTGAGGAGGACGTAGCAGGACTGGGGTTGTTCTGGAAGTTATGACATACTGCGACTAATGTCTGTCGAAATCATGGCAGGGCTGGACAATGGTGGGTATAATGGCCATACTCTGAACATATAGCACAAGCATATTTGGTCCTCAACCCTTTACTACTGTAAGGGGGGGCAGTAGTGGTAGGACTAGCTATAGTGGCTAGTGTTGGGGGAGTGTGATTGAGTGGGATCAAATTCCATAATTCTGGTAGTGATGGACAATTGTTGGTTTGGTGTCCCTCTTTCTCACATAGGGCACAAGGTGGTGGGATGCATGGAGGAAGTGGGGTTGAGGGCTCCTTCTTCTTTCTCCTGCCCCCAGCTATGGTAGGGGGATTAGTGAGTGGGGGTGTGGTGGGATTAAGAATGGGAATCGTGATGGGGATTCCTTCTTTTTGGGGTGGGAGGGATGGTCGAGGGACCATCTCTGGTGGGTGAAAATACCAAACTAGGATTGCTAACACCATATTAGGTAGTGTGAGCGTTGCGGCTACCTGAAAAGCTTCGATCCATGGTGGAGGGTAAAAGAAGGGAATTTGAGTGATGGCGTGGGGAACTGTCTCCTAAACTGGAATATGTCCTTGGGGAGATGTAGAATCATGGACTGGTGGGGTCGACGAGTGTCTAGGAGGTTCTGGAGGGGGGGTTTCTGCGACAAGTGGGATGTCAGAGATGATAGAAGCCTCTGTAGGAGGAAGGGTATCCTCTGTGTGAGTTCCATTAGATGATATGATGCATACTTGATTAGCAGGATGAAGGAGTGGTGGTGCTCCATGGTACGTCCCTAACAAGGATGGATCTTTAAAAATCCTAGGACCCATCTCGACGAGTGGATATGCGTCGTGGCTTGTGTGGATGAGAGGGAGAATGTTATCGATGTTGGCAGATGGATTAGGCTCATAATGTGAGACTTGGTCAATAGTAACGATCTTCCCATTGTGAGGGAACATCATTGTCCGAAAGACGGAAGATGCCACTGCCTTCATAGCGTACATGTAGCTATGACCGAACAAGATATTATAATCGAAAGGGGCATCAATAACTTCGATATCGATGAGAATAGTCTTGCCCCTGAGTTCGACAGGGACATTTTGGAAGAGCCCTTCAGGAGAGGATGGTTGTCCATCATAATCTCTTAAGGTGATGGTAGAGGGAATGAGTTTGGGGGAACCAAGCTTCTGCCATATGGTTTTGGACATAATGCATGTAGATGCACCTTCATTGATGATACATTGATGAACTATGATGTTCTGTATTTTTATTGGTATTTGAAAAGCGATCAAGGCGGGAAGGCGAGGTTCTCCACTGTCAAGATCAAAGGTGATGAGTTGGGTATCTGCGGGGTTGAATGCCCCCAAGGCAGAAAGTAATGATTTCCGCTGAGTAGGACAAGTCTGGAGGACCTCTAAAACTGACATGGCAGCCAAAGATTGTGCTAAATCATTTACCAAACTATAGTTATGATATTCCCTAGCCTATGGGTTGTGGACATTCCTACGCAATGGGATGTGAGGGATGCGAAGCGGTGGTTCAGCGGAAGGGCGAGGGATCACCAATAGGGGTCCCGTTGGTGTAGGGTTTGTCTCTGGAGGGATGGGAGGAGACTCAGCGGGTGTATGATACTGACGAGTACATGTTTGCAGAAGGATTTCTTCCTCACTAGTGAGGAGAATTGTGCGATCTATCGGATTGTTGGGGTTGAGATATTGTCCCACCTGAGGTGGGGGATTCTATGTGTCCTGTTGGGTGTTGATCACACCTTGATGTGGAATAGGCTTTTGCAACACGACGGGAAGGGGTTGTTGCACGTATTGTTGTGGTGCCTGCTGAGGGGCAGGTGATGCTGGAGAAGGGGGAAGACCACCAGAGTCTTTCAACCATTTGAAATCAGTGATTTGGGGGAAATGATGAGTGTAATGGCCATAATCACCAAAAAGGGCGCAAGGGAAGATGGTTTTAACATTATTGTTATTTCGCCCTTGGCATTTATTATTATTTCCCCCTTGGGGATTTTGGTTCCCTTGGTTTTGGTTTCCCCCAGTGGGTTGGTGTTGTGGGGGTTGATTCCCACCTTGACCTGGGTTGTTGTTATGCCTGTTCCTTCCTTTATTCTTGGCATTGTTCAATGGATGGGTTGGATTGGCGGTATTCAACTATTCAAAATTTTGGTATTATTGAACAACAGAGGGTTGAACAAAATTCACCCCCGCATGAGGATGTGGGGGAGCCATGGGTTGTGGAGGACTAGGAAATGGGAAGTATGGATTTTGTGGTGGTACCGATCCATAAGGTACATAGGAATTTGTAGTGCTTTCGCTAGTACTATAAGCTGAGGTTGAGGGAGTACCACTGTTTGTTGAAATAGGTGGATGTATGGGAGGTGTTGGCAGTGGTCCACTGATGGGTGGAGGTATAACAACAGGGCATAGCTATTGATAAGGGGGTGGGGGGTAATAAGAAGTGCCCCTGTATGCCGATGGGTATTGAGGTGTTTCATACATCAGTGGTGGTTGGGGTTGTGGACCATGGTGAGTGGTGGTACCGATCAGTCTGTCTGCTGAATGAGACATCCTCGGTTTGTCTTGGCCAAATGGCATGGGTTTTGGAAGATCAGGAAGTACAGTGTATAAGTATCCTGACATATGAGGTCATACTATTGGGCTTTACTAATGGCTTCCTCTTCAGATTGAGGGAAGGTGGAAGCTACATCCTTACCAAAGAGAGAGACAAGTAATCTAAGAAACCAGTCAAGACATTGTTGCTTGGTGGTTTCTGCTTTGCACAAACTACGTCACCTACGCCACTCGTGAATGTGGTCAGTGATATGTGTGGCTGAGGTTTGTTTGAAATTAGAAAGTAGTTCTAGACCATTGTCGTGGCAGATGGGTAATTGGAAGAAGGTCAAGAATGCTTTGGCCAATGACTCAAAAGTTGCGTGGGACCCTGATTTTTATTCTACATACCATTTGGTCGATGGGCCAGTGAGTGTGCATTGAAATGATCGCAGTCTGATAGAATCATCCATAATGCTATTGGAGGAGCACCATAGGTGAAAGGTCATGACATGCTTGGCAGGGTCATCACCTGCCTTTCCTTCAAACTTTGGTATGTCCGAAGGTAGTTTGGTTGGCATTGCAAGCCATGTGGGATCATGCAATATAGGATCATTGGTAAGTTTGTTGAGATCTGGTATGTTGAGAGAGGCCAAATATGGCATCTTCAGTGGGGGGAGGATTAGCTCCAGCCATGGTGTGAGTGTGTTGTGAACCTGACCCTTGAGGGGCGCTAGGTGGGTTAGTACTTCCTCCTTGAGAGGAAGTGGGTCCCCTGCTTCAGTGTAAAGGAGAGTGAGTGAACGAATGACCTTGGGAAGTGGACCCTAGTAATGTAGAACCAAGCAAAGATGATCCTAAAACAGTAGCACTCACAGGAGTGTGTGAAGGAGGTGTTGATGAGCGGGCATGACCAGACACTCCCCCTAAGATAGGAGGGAGGTTTAGCAAGCGTCGTGAAAAACAAGGATTTTGTGGTTCCCCTATGATGTCAGACTAGATGTGTGAATGTGTGCAAAGAGTGGTGAGAGTAATATAGAGAGAAGAGCCTTTGCATTGAATGTTTACACAATATATATATCCAAATCAAACTATAATCAGATGTGCATCATACATATTTTTTTTTTGACAAAGAAGCATATATATGGGTAAGTGGGTTTTGTTCGCGTAGGGAATCAAAAGAAAACAAATGCTTGTGTCCTAGAAGATGTAATGTCCTTCCTCTCAAATAACACTGGACCTTCCAATAGTACTCAACAGTGTGGTCTGAAGTCACTGGAAGAGAAACTAGTGAAGGATGAAATAATTGGTTATAATGAGGGGTAAAGGGGGCATATCCCGAAAAAGATGGCGATATTTCCCAATAGCCACACAAAATCCAATCAAGGTGCAATTGCAGCCCACAATTTCTACCTGGGTAGATGTCCTAAAGTTGGTCACTAGGTACCTCGGTCAAAGTGTGGCATTTGGATTTTCAGCCTAAGAAATGGGTCACAGGCTAGATCCCATCCAAGAGGTGGGTGCCTCAAGGGGGGACGCACAGAACAACTGGACCTTGGCCTTCAACCCTTCATGGGTATCTCCCTTCCTTATGGTATTAGGAACACTTGACTTGGAGGATTTTCAGTTCCCTATTTGACAACTTCTATGTTTTGACAATATGAGAACCAGATAACGGGGAGTTATTTGGATGCCTATCCCCGAAATCCTACCTAGACTAAAAAGTTTATTTTGGTACCTCTTTTGGAGGAAAACTTAGTGAGTTTTTAGAAATATTTTAGATGTAGTTGTTTTGGGAGGTTGGGGGGTGCAAACCAACCTCGTTGATTTAAAAATGGGAGTGTATAGTTTCGTCAAGAAAAGGGTGGGGTTTTTTCGGAATCCCTTTGGAGGAAACTTACTTTGACCTCCACATTTCAAGAAGAAGCTATGTGAGTGATAAGTGACTTTTGTGTGAGGAAAGTGTGCCAATTTTTAGTGAATTAGATGTCACCTTGCTGCATGTGGACTTCGCTTGGTCCTTACAAGTGTTTGATTACCTAATTAACTAAGTTCCTTTGGTACAACCTTGAGTAATTCAAAAGTCCCTAGGAAGCTAGCATGTGGACATGTGGGTCCGTTACTATTCCTTTAACTCCCTATTGTGATGTAATCTAAGAAAATCTTTGAAACTATCCTAGATTGATCATGTGGGCATGTATGGGCCTGTTAGAAAACCTTTAAACTTCCCTAGTGTTTTGATCTAAGAAAGAAAAAATTCAAACACTATCCTATCTTTGTAGCATGTGGGCATTTATGGGCCCATTACATATTAAGATGCATTTGAAAAATTAAACTAAGAGGAGTCCCAAGAAGGTTCGTTGTCCTCTCCTAAAGGTTTTAATGTTCTTAAGGGAGATGAAATCGTTTCACAATAATTTTCTGATTCTCAAGATCGCTTGGAGGTGCGAGAGAAGAGCATACTAAGCGATTGTTACTCAACTTCTAGTCCCAATGCAAGTTAAATGTGATTAAAAATGATTTCCAACTTATCTTGTGAGTCAAAACAAGCCATCCATGTTGCAAAAAGCAAAGAAGGGAAATTGATTTTATCTGCCTAAGTGCCTATGTGTTTTTTTACTAACCCCTTTATATGATGAGGGGACTAAGTGTGGTGCATCTTTAAAACATGCTTGACATCATTTTTAAGAAGGCAAATGGCCTTCCCCACATCTCAACAACTCTACAATGTGAAATTTTTTCATAGGTGCACGGGTCTCAGTGGAGACAGAGGCGCACAGAGCACATGCGCGCGAACAGAGACAAGTCAACAAGCACACGTGTGCAAAATATAAATGTGAATCAGGCGCACGGGAGAACGATGCATGTCTGTGGGCCTAAAAACCCATGCATATATGGCACACAACCAAGAATGAAAAATCTGAATGGATTTCTCTCAATTCAACTTGGAATTGGCTGGCTGACAGGTCGACTTAGGCCGCTTAGTGCACTTGCAAGTTAAACAAACTAAAAGAAGAGCAAGAAAAACCCAAATGAGGTAGGAAATTGATACCTTTCCCCACCGGAGTCGCCAATCTATTGCGCCTCTTTCGTCACCTTGGTGAGCAAAACAGAGGTGCTTGCAAGCTCGGTTGGATTTGCTGAGCAGGACAGCTGTAAAGGAAAGAGTTAGGGAAAGAAAATAAAAACTACAATTAAGAATTAAACTAAGATATGCAATAAAAACTAAATTCATGAGCATAGGGACATAGAAACAAAAAGAACCATAAGACCCATGTCACCAATGTTTGAGGCTGATCTATTAGTGAAAAAAATGCACCAAGAAGAAAGGGGACTATGAGTCCCTTCTTCCTCCAGGGGAGGGCTCTTGGACCCCCACTAGCTATCTCTTCCTACAACAAATAAAAATGGAAAATGGTGATGAAAGAACTCTTTACAAATCCACTCAAGGTGTGAGGTGGATTGTCCAATGCTATGGTGCCAATATGCTCTTGACAAGGATGGAGTCCTCAAGACAATAGAGGCAACATAACATTACTTTGAATTCCTTGAGAAAATGAGGTGCATCCATGTCTTTTTATAGAATTCACTTGGGTTATTGTTTAACTGCTTTGTAGTGTGAAAAGAGGCCAATTAGGGCATTCTTAGGTCTTTGACCAGCCCACCAGTCAGATCCAGTCCAGATTTGAGGGTCAAATCGGATTGGGAGCTGAACCATAAGTGGGTGGGAGGCCAACCACTCTCATAAATGCACCATTTAGTAGGTGCGTGGCTTTTTGCGCTAACAGTCATGCATCGTGTGCCTGTGCACGATTTTTGCATTCGTGTTTCACGCATGCGTGTGTGTGCCCAATGTCTGCATAATGCTCTTCAATGTTTTACTACTTTCTATATTTTTTGACCTTTTTGAATGTTGTGGTATTAATTTAGGTCCATGGATGACTTCATCACTATTTGACGATGCTGAGTTCTTGTAACCATGTGCGGACGAAGTTTCAGTGATAACAACAGGTTACAAGGAACAAAGATAGATTGGTATGTAAAGGATATGCACAGATTGAAGGAATCAAATTTGAAGAGACATATGCTCCAGTTGCCAGAATGGAAGCAATTTGTTTTCTTTTAGCTTATGCATGCTCCAAAAATGTTAAAGTATATCAGATGGACGTAAAATCATCTTTTCTTAATGGGGAACTTGAAGAAGAAGTCTACATTGAACAACCAAAAGGATTTCAGTTGTCAGAGAACACAGACTATGTGTGTAAATTAAAGAAGGCCTTGTATGGTCTAAAACAGGTTCCTAGAGCATGGTACTCCAGACTGGATAAGTATATACAGTAGGCAGGGTTCAGAAAATGAAGTGTATACAACAACCTCTACATTAAGGTAAGTCCAGGTAATATTTTATTAATTGAAGTTTATGTTGATGATATTATTTTTGGTAGTGATGATGACAGGTTAAGCCAGAAATTTGCAAAAGACATGCAGAGTGATTTTGAAATGTCATTACTTGGAGAACTATCCTTCTTTCTGGGAATTCAGATACGTCAAAGAAACCAAGGAATTTTTATTTCTCAAACCAAGTATATCAGAGAAATGATAAAGAGGTTCGGAATGGAAGATTTCAAACCAGTTATCACTCCCATGCAAACCGGTTGTAAGTTGAGCAAAGATGATGATTTAAAGTCTATAGATCAAAGGCAATATAGGTCAATGATTGGCAGCCTACTATATGTGACAGCATCCAGACCAGATGTAATGCAAGCAGTTGGACAGATTACACGATTTCAAGAAACACCTAAGGGATCACATGTATTAGCAGTAAAGAGGATCTTCAAATATCTCAAAGGAACAGAAGAGTTTGGATTATGGTATCCAAAAGGAAAATATCTATCACTTATGGCCTACACGAATGTAGATTGGGCAGGTTGTATTGATGACCGACGAAGCACCAATGGAGCATTGTTCTACTTAGGTGAGTGTTTGGTATCGTGGCTAAGAAATAAAAAAACATTGATATCTCTATCTACAACCTAGGCAGATTATATTGCAGCAACAACATGTTGTACACAAGTTCTTTGGATGAAACAAACTTTGAAAGATATACAGGTTGAGTATGATGAGCCCATTCCAATATATTGTGATAATACAATTGCCATCAGTATCTCAAAAAACCCAGTGATGCACTCCAAGACTAAGCACATTCCAATCAAGTATCACTTTCTACGAGAACAAGTTGCAGAAAAGAACATCAGAGTTGAGTATGTGGGCACAAAAGAACAAGTGGCAGACATCTTCACAAAACCACTTCCATGAGATGCCTTTGAATATCTTCGCCAAAGACTTGGAGTTATTTCTACTCCAAAAACGAATGGTTTTTGAATGCTTTTTGAATGCTTATCTTATATGTCTTAGATGTACATGAGGAAGCACCATAAGAGGACAGTCTGTCAAGGGGAGAAACCCTGGATGGAAAGATACCTTTTCCATTGATGACAAAGGGGGAGAGATTTATCAGATGCAGAGGATAGAGGAATGGTTCTAGGTGGATCATATTTATCAGATGTAGAGGGAAGAGGCATGGTTTCAGGGGGAGCATGAGTGATATGATTTTAGTATTGCATCATATTGTTGCCATCAATGCCAAAGGGGGAGATTGTTGATTAAGGTTGGTTGTCATTGATGTCAACCCTTGAAGAAAGACCCGTAGCACAAAGGTTTGGGTAATGGAACCAATAGTGTTTGATGTAAATATGACTCATTATTGTTTTT
>ML803864.1:2823-18449 GCA_009831015.1 Picea engelmannii | reverse complement strand
TTGATTAGGTTCTAAATATAAAGAAGCAATTCGTACCTTTTGTGTATGTGGCACATTATGGAGATCAAAGAATTGCTCCATCTGAAGTATCCATGTGACTGGGTCCTTGCCATCAAACTTCCTCATATCAATCTTAGGAACGTAGTTGGTCTTCAAACCAAAGTTGGAGTTTATCCATTCTTGATTCACCTTCCTTATGTCCTCATCATGAATTTCATGGGATGCATTTTCACTTTCCGGTGTCTTCTCTGTTACAAACTTTTTCAATACTTCCATGATCTCCCCTTTTAAACCATCTATCTTAGTATCCAACTTAGCTTCCATTGAATCCATCTTCTTTTGTAGTTCATTTATTTCCCTGCATTTCTTCACCTTCATCAAAATTCCAATTAGAATTTTCTGGAGGCTTATTTGGTGTAGAAGGTCCCTTTTTCGGTGGCATGTTGGCCAAGTATCACTTTTGAATCTTGATTTTGAGGCGGTTCTGCTAGACAATATTTATTCTATTCTATATACCAAGTTTCAACCCTTCTGGGTATGAAACTTTATTTTAGGTATTTCTCTGATATTTCCTCTCTGCAATGCCACAATTCTGATCAAAATTGGATGTGCCAAGTGGAATTTATGGTAACTTCCTCACAACTTGTTGATTTTTGTCCTTTCCAGGAGATCTCACTTTTATAGCATGCCCCGCACAAAATAATTGATATCCAATTCTGAAACTCGCACCCAAAATACTACGGACTGTCCAAGATCCAATGCAATCAGTCCCACTCAATTTGGATACTCTAGCAAGAAGTTATGATTGTTTTACCTGGAACACCTTCTTGAGACTAGTCAATAGGACTAGTTAGATACCCTATCTTACACAAGGTGTATCTACAAATGTAAGATGACCCAGAATCTAAAATTTGTACCACAGATACCTTCCTAATTTCAATAAATGGCCTCTAGATTTTAGGGTCTGAAACGTTACATAAATTGTTTTATAGCGAAAATTCCGCAATGACTCATTTCAGGATGATTCCAGAACCCTATCTTGTACATGATGTATCGCTGAAATTGTAAGGCTTCAGGAGTTGAATTTTGAACCCAACATACCTTGATCCGTCTACTAAATACCCTCCAAGCGGTTCCTTCTTAGATGTTGTTGAAAACAAGTTATAGCTAAAATTCCACGGTGTCTCATATGTAGCAGCGAAACCCTAAGACCTTGAGCTCTGAAACCATATGTTAAGAACCAAACATCGATATAGCATAGAAAAACCTCAGGAAAAGTACTCAATGCCTTGAAAAAGATATAATTTCAGATAATAAGCCTCTTCAAGGGGAAACCTCCTTTTACCCCACTTAAATGTTCAAGTACAAGATGATTCAAAATGAAAATGTCTCCTTGGTATATATAGGAGACTAGGAGGTATAATTACAACTAATGGCCTAAAGCCGACATAAATAAAATAACATTACTAATATAATATGCCCCAATTAAGGGTTAATGAGCAAGTTGAAATAAATAAAATAACATTACTAATCTAATATGCCCCAATTAAGGGTTAATGAGTCAATATTAGGGCTTTAACATTCTTACAAGAAGATTTATCTTGTCGTAATTACTTGTAAATCATTAGATCACTAAAACTGTGTCCTTTTTATGTTATGTTATTATAATTCGATATCCAACATTATTGTTTCGGATTTATTCAGAGCAATCTCAAGATCTGTTGCAGATTCACTTCTCAGATAAAGGTGGTTGGATATTCAATATTGAACAGACATTGGATGCAATAACAGGTTAATTTGTTATTTGATTTCATTAGCTTGCTAAATAAAGAAGTTTTCTATATATAGGACATTTTCTACTATCTATTATTTTATGTTCAACTAGGCAGTTTAATATTTGATTTCATGAGTGTATACATCTAAGAAATTAAACCAAAAAAAAAATTAGATAGTATTTTCACTTTCTTTATCACTGTTGTTAAAGGAACCAATCTACATTGATTTTTACGAGTTTATATTAAAAGTCGTGTTTTGTACAGATTGTATATAAAGTTATTGATCATATTTTGGTTAAACAAATTGTACACATATATATATATATATATATATATATATATATATATATATATATATATTAAAATTTACTTATAGATTTTGGAAATTGTTATTTATTAGGTTATTGTTTTTCTTTTAGTTTTTTTTTTTTGCCTTCTTTAGGACGTAGATCAGCCAACGGAGTTGCAAAACCTATCAGAGTGAATTAATCCAAACAACTTAGGTTAATTAGACAACCTCAGACCGGATTCATTCCTCCAGTTGACAAGTGGTGAATTTTTCCCATCAACAAATGGCGCTAGAAGGAGGGTCTGAAGACTATTAATGGCACAAGGAGGTCGCAAGACTCCTCCCCCACCTACCCTCTCACCTATAGTAACTAGAAGTCATTCAACAACATTGTCCCTCAAACAAAAACCACATCAAACGACGATCCACAGATCACCGTTGAACCAGTAACTCCAAATCCCCCAGGTGGCGACATACAAGAAATTGTTCGTCAATCCCTCATAAGGACACACAGTGCCTTAGCCCATATCAGACAACCAGGTCAAACTTTGAACCAACCATTAGACTTCTCTGATATCAGAGAGCAACTTGAAAGTAATGATCTTACCTTAAACCCCACAGATCTAGATCATACCCTCACTCTTGCAATAGGAGGATCTGGTATTCCATCATCACCACCCCCTTCATCTCCTTCTTCTTCTGGAAAAGAATCCTCAGATGAAGGTAGTTCCTCATCTCAGCCTTCGACACCACCCACACCTATGGCCAATCTGAATAATCTCGCTAGACCCTGGCTCGACCAAGATGCAGTGGCCATACCTAGGCCCCAACATCCTTTACCTAAACACCTGGAGAAATGGCTCCCTAAATTTCACCCAGACTCCAAACAGATCAGTGAGGATCACATCAAAAATTTTATGCTAGCCATTAGGCTCTGTAGTATTGAGCACGAAGATGTAGTGTGTATATTATTTCCCTACACCTTTGAAGGCAATGCCTCTACCTGGTACTTTTCCCAACAACCCCACACCATCGTGTCATGGGATAAATTTGAGCCCTGTTTCCTTGAGAAGTTCGGAGATGACAAGTCTCCTGAAGTTCTAGTCATGGAGCTTTCTAGTTTAAAAATGAACCCCAAAGAAAAGATAAAATACTTTAATCAAAGGTTCCTGACACTAAAGAACCGAATCCCCATGGATTTGATGCCCACCGAAAATATTATTGTCGCATACTACATGAAAGCCTTACATCAAAACATAGCCATTTGGGTAAAGAGGTCCAAGAAATCCACATTGTTAGAAGCCTTCAAAGAGGTGATTCAAATCGAGAAATATATTCTCAGCTTAAAAGACAATATTGGCAATGAGATAGAAACTAGTTCATCCTCCAAGAAGAAAATCTAAATCCTCCCTAGACCTCCCCAAAACAAAGCTCAATCAAAGAGTTCGGATCTAGAAAAATTACAAAAATTCATTCAGAAGTTATCCAATCAAGTTATAGATTTGAAAAGGTTGGTTGAAGAAGCTTCTTCAAGCAAAGGGCCTTAAAAAACCCCTTTTAGGAAGACTTTTCCCACAAACCGACCTAACTCAAATTTTGAAGGCCTAAATCTAGAAGGTTTACAATTTGCTATTCAAACAATCCTAGAAGCACATGATAACTTGATTCCTCCCGAGATCCCTGAAGAAGTAATTGAACAAGAGATAGTAGAAGAAGATGAATCCTCTCCAAAAAATTTCGGACATTTTTCGGATAACATTTTTCAAGCTAATATCGAAACAGTGCATCCTTACAATACCAGGAGCAAGACAACAAATAAGTCTTCTGAAGTTGCAACTACTGTGCCTCCAAAAAAGTCTAAATCAATTGAGCCTAAACAGAATTTAGCAAACCCAAGTTTAGATTATGATTTGATTGAGGATCTAAAGAAACTTAGGGATACCATTTCTGTTTACGAATTATTAAAATTCCCTTTTCTCTTGCAAAAGATGTTGTAGAATATTGTAGAAAACAACAAAAACAACAATACGAACAACAACAAAGGTGTTGAAAACAACCCCAAAACTCCTCAGAAGGCCTCTACCAAAACGACATCCAAACCTCGTGATAAAAGAGACCTTCCTGTAAATAGTGTAACAAATGTAGATAAACTAGTTTCAGGGGCTGCGATTAAAAAACAACAAGCTTCTACTGTTAATACTCACATAAATGTCCCTCCCTTTTTGTTGAATTTTGAAATTTTCAATAGGAATGTACATAACTGTATGGTAGATTCAGGTGCATCATCTAACGTAATGCCTTGGTCTGTCTATCAAAAAATTAATGCTGAAGTTCAATCGTCCACCTTGAAAATTATCCAGCTTGATCGAACTAGTGTTAAAGTGATGGGCGAATTAAAAAATGTACTTATCAGATTATCATCTAATCCTAAAGTCTGTCAAGTGATTGATATCATTGTTGTAGATATCCCAGAAGTATATGGTTTGTTTTTAAGTAGAGATTGGTCAGAACAATTACATGTCTATTTTGCAACGGATTGGTCTCACTTGTGGCTGCCTGGAAATGGAAAGCCTAACATAATTAAGGTAAATCGTGAACGTTATCTTAAGTTCATGGTAACTGATTTAAATGATCCCAATGAACCATTCACTTCTTCTGCCAATTTGCCTGAAATACAGGGGATGGACACTTTTTTCGGCAATTTCATGGTTGAAACTTCTACCATCATTGACTCGGAACAACAATATGAAATTATGACATGCACACAGTCAATAGCCTTCTCTCAGTGGTCACATGCATCTGACGAAAATAAAATATGGTCTCTTTACTTCGATGGGTCAAAATCTAAGGAAGGAGCTGGTGCGGGGTGGGTGCTCATCGATCCAGCAAGTAACAAGACTTTGATTGCTTGCCGGTTAGAATTCGAATGTACTAACAACACGGCCGAATATGAGGCACTCCTACAAGGTCTCAGAAAAGCACTAGATATGAACATTCAAAATTTGACTGTCTTTGGTGATTCATAAATCATGGTTAGACAGGTAAAACATTCTATCCACTGTTTATCTCCACACCTTAAAAGCTATCAGATTGAGGTATGGAATTTGATGAACAAGTTTTCTACTTTTAACATAAATTCTATTCCTAGATTAAATAATTATGAGGCCGACTTGTTAGCTAACATCGCCTCAAAACTTTTTCCTGTAGAAGGCCTATCTCCAAATGCATTTTCCATCGAACTGTTGTTCAGGCCATCAGTCCTTGACAACATCACGAATTGGAGAGTCTTCGATGACGATCAATAGATCATAATTTTTCTGCATATGGAAGAAACTTTCTAGGGCACAGTGATCGATGAAGGTACCCATGATGAAAATATTCATGATTTTACGGTAATACCATATCTAAGATCCCCAGAATCTGCATCAGACATGGTAAACTCTTTCCCAAAATATGTGGTTAGGTTAGAAAAAATTTATAATCTTCATGATAAGTTCAGAAAATCAGTGAATTGTAAAACGAATAGTTCCTCCTTGACACATGAAAATGTAAATTTGGGAACTAAAGACAACCCACAGTGCATCAATTTAGGGTTGGGGTGTTCTGAGCAAGAAAAGGTAGCATTTATTAAGTTGTTTAAGGAATTCAAAGATGTTTTTTCCTGGACATACGACGACCTAAAAACCTTTGATCCTAACATCATACAACACATTATTCCCATGAAACCCCAGACCCAACCTTTTCAACAAAAGTTAAGGAAGATGCACCCAAAAATCGAACCAACAGTTAAGAAGGAATTAAACAAACTCCTAAATGCTAAAATAATCTTCCCAGTGAGGCACACACAATGGGTTTCTAATCTTGTCCCTGTCAGAAAGAAGAGTGGTGAAATCCAACTATTTGTCGATTTCTGAAATCTTAACTGAGCATCTGATAAAGACAACTACCATGTCCCTCCCATGGAGCAGATTCTTCAATGAGTATCTGGCTCTGAAAGATTATCCTTGTTGGATGGTTTTTTAGGGTATAACCAAGTCTTTATCCTTGTTGGATGGTTTTTCAGGGTATAACCAAGTCCTTATGTCTCCCCCAGACCAACTCAAAACTACTTTTCATACCCCATGGGGCACCTATGCTTATAGAAAGATGCCCTTTGGGCTCATAAACACTGGTGCCACTTTTCAGAGAGCGATGGATATTTCTTTCTATGGCTTAATCAATCAATATATAGTATTTTACCTAGATGACATCACTGTCTTCTCAAAAAATAAATAAGATCATCTAGCTCATTTAAGATCTATTCTACAGCGATGTCGTAAGTACGACATTTCTTTAAATCCTAAAAAATCTGTCTTCGTAGTAGAACAAGGTAAGCTCCTCGGATTCATTGTATCAAATGAAGGGATGATTATTGACCCTAAAAGGACCCAATTCATTTCAAAACTCCCCCGTCCCTCGTAAAAAACTTCCATGCAATATTTCTTAGGACAGATAAACTTTGTTAGGAGATTTGTCCCCAATTTTTCATAAATGGTGAGACCATTACAAAACTTAATAAAAAAATATGTACAATACCATTGGGGACCTTTAGAAAGTTAGGCTTTCAATTCAATAAAAAAGGCCATAATAGATGCTCCTTCTCTAATGAGCCCTGATTTTTCGCGAGACTTCACCCTCTACACGTTTGTCTCTGACCAATCTTACGTTGTTGTCCTAACTCAAAAGAACACTGAAAACAATGAAGTCCCACTTGCCTTTATGAGCTCAGCCTTCAAGGGAGCATAACTTAATTACCCAGCAGTAGATCAACAAGCTTATGTTGTTTTTAAAGTAGTAAAACACTTTCGATCTTATCTGTTGAACTCTAGGACGAAAATCATTGTCCCTTACCTGACTATTAGAAATTTGTTAGTATATAAAGAACTAGGCAAAAAAGGGCAAACCGGGTCACATCTTTATAAGAATATGATAGAAATCACCCCAACACAAATTGTTAGAGGCCAAGGTTTATGCAAGTTGGTCACCGATTCAGCTATAGGACAACAAAATAAAACTGACATGTTAAATCTAGACCAACACCATCAAAATCAAATCCGTTGTGCAAAAAACCTTGTTAGTTCCTAGTACGAAGACATCAAATTTTGTCTTATACACAGATCATCTCCCTGTCACATTGATTTCCCAAAAAGGAGAGCACTAAGATTAAAATCTGCTTCTTTTCAGCCGATTAATGGTATTTTGTTTCACCAAAATTTTCATGGAATACTTATGTACTGTCTTGAAAAAGATGAAGAAAAAAAAGTCTTATTGGAGTTACATGCAGGGGAAGCTGGTGGGCATTTCGGTGGAGACACCACCACCTAGAAAGTATTAAGAGCAGGTTATTATTGGCCTACCCTTTTCAAATATTCTCATGCCTTATGTCGCAAGTGTGTGATTTGTCAGAAGGCATCTGGACGAATACAAAAACCAACATTCCCTTTGCAACCTGTTTCGGTAGACTCCCATTTTCAGCAGTGGGGCCTAGATATTATAGGCCCAATCAATCCGGTATCCTCGCAACAACATAAATACATCATAACAACCACAAATTATTTCACCAGGTGGTCTGAGGCTGCCCCATTAAAAGTTGTAAATACTATCCAGGTGATATCCTTTCTAAATTCAAATATCATCACTCATTTCGGTATTCCTGAATGATTAGTATTTGACAATGCATTCTAATTTTTGTCGCTTGAAATGAGTTATTTCTCTCTAGAAAAAGGAGTTAAATTAAAATACTTTGCCAGCTATTACCCTCAAGGCAATGGTTTGGCAGAATCAACTAATAAAAATCTGATCAAAATTATCAAGAGAACGGTCTTCGAAAACCATAAAAACTGGCATAACACACTGTTGAATGCAATCTGGGCTGACAGAGTAACTCCTAAAACTGTTGTGGGTAACTCACCTTTCTTTCTTGTTTACGGTAGGGAAGCGATTCTTCCACCGCATGTCCTTCTCCCATCTCTGCAGTTATCACAGAAGGTACAAGAAGAAGACTGTTCCCCCTTGGAGAGTTAAATTAACACTTTTTTAAAGTTAGAGGAAGTAAGGGCTCAAGAAAAACGAAAATTGGATCAACATCAACTCATTGTTAAAAACTGGTTTGATTCCAATTCTACCTCTGACAGAAATTTTGAGGTAGGTGACCTAGTCCTAAAGTGGGAAAAACCTCATGAGGGAAAATGAGAGCATACTAAGTTTTAGAACTTGTGGTTGGGACCATTTTTTATTGCTAAGAAACTGGGTCCCAGTTCCTTTCACTTATAGAATTTAGAGGAATAGCCAGACACCTTCCCGGTGAATGGCCAAGCTCTAAAAAAGTACTTCACCTGATGACGCTCCCATACACCCTTTGTAAATATTTTCTGTTTTGTTTTAGTTGTTGTTTGTTTTTCTTTTCTGGATTGTTTTGGTTCTCATTTCTTCTTATCAGTATTTCTTTTGAAACACACATGCCTGCACCACTGGCCAGCTCAGACAAAGAAAACATAAAAATTTCCCCTCGAAAACGACTGTTGAAGGTTGTCAAAGCATCAATTGTTGTATTTCTTTGAAATTGTTTCCTTGTTAAAGATGAATTTTGTTTTGAAAAGCGTTTTCTTGGTTCAATCTACAATTGAAATTATTCACAACCATCTATTAAAATACTTTTAACACTGTCCCTGTTCTTTAAGTGAAGAACTCAACAATGTCTCCCTGTTCTTGAAAGACAATTTTATTAATAAACTATTTCTAGATCTTGATGAAGGACAACGAAATTTTTTTTTTCAAGGTCTGTGACATATTAAAGATGTCTTAAAAAACTAGAATTTTTAGCGTCACCCTGCTCTATTGAATATCTTTAAAAACTATAATATAAACTTTCAGAGAGTTGTGGGAAGTGCTTGTAAACCCGCCAGGACACTGAACAGGTCCACTGGCAGTGGGTAAATGCATGCATGATGCCAAGATAATTTTACTTGGGTACGGAACAAGGATGCTGGCACCGAAGCAATGTCAGGTAAAAGAAAATTCTCAGATATGTATTCTGTTTTGACCTTAAACATCCTTCGCTCTGATCTGGAATTTCTTGATAGGATACATATATCAGAGTGGGTTAATTGACATCCTTGTCGAGGATATGGACGCCTGCTGGCAGCAGCGGCCCTGTCAATAGTATTGAAGATTTTAACTTTACATCGTGGCTCTCTTTTGCTAAGATTGTCAACAGTTTTCGTTTCTTTAAAAATAACAGTTGTCTGAAACTGGACTGTATCATAATTATTTGAGATGTTCAAACAACTTTTTGGTTGTTTTCGATTCGACGTTTTTTCTGATTATTCTAACCTGAACTCATTCATATGACATAGATAACTACTTCTCCCAACAAGTCGCCATTGTTGGTAGCGATTATGTAATTATTATTTTTATAAGATGCCTACACAGGGTCTATGAAATTTTATTACTCTTCATGAGCGTTTCTCTAAACAACAGTTGTAAACTGTCACATTTTACCTATCATCTATTCATGATTTGTTTTCATGATTGAAAGCATGAAAACTCGGAACTATCATTACTATTCTCTTTTAAAATTTCATTGAAAGCATATGGTTTATTATAAAATTGTGATTTCTTGCTATGAGCATGTTACTCTCCTTGTTTGTGACCCTTTCGATTCTAAGCATGCCTAAGAGATTTATGGTTGTATGAATGAAAGACCCCCACCATTTGATATTTGATTTTTTTTTTGTATGGATTTTTGTTTGATTTTTTATCATATTTCTTCCATGAAACTTTTGACTATTCGATTTTTTGTAAACCTACCTAGCTTTGCAATCAAACTATGATGCGTTCACTATGTTATAAGAGTAATCTGGTCCTAGCATGTACCCAATGCCAAGGTGGAATACAATGTACAAGATGCCATTACTCCTTAGCATGGTCTCAGGTTTCACAAAACTCTTGACACACGTTTTGATTAAACACCTTGCCCATCATTTGAATCATCACAACATGTATTGATAAGGCTCGGGGCTTTGGCTCTGTTTCATTTTTGCAAACCCTATCTGTGTGATGTGTGTTAGTTACCCATACATTTAGTATGGATCAAGTGGTAAGGGTCAAACTAAATGACAGCCAAACCCTGCTCTCATATGATAATGCTAGGGAAGATTTGGAAAGGAATGGTTGGCATACGTTCATTAGAAGTTTCAGGGTTTTAATCTTTAAGTCACCCAAGAGTTTTCCTTAACCTTTGATGGTTGTAGGGAAAAAATTGGTGATGTGAAATTGGAAGTAACCGAAGAGTTCCTAATTCAAGCCACAGGATTGCCAACAGTTGGTCAAAAATGGTTCAAAAACGCGAAAGTGGAGGAGGTCCCTTGGATTTTACTGTTTACCTCACGAAAAATAGCCAGTTGTGATCGAGGTATGCCAATTTTGTTCTTGAAACCTAGGTGGCATGATTTACTTGCTGTAGTGAAGAAATTCATCACATGTGAGGGATGATTCAAACTTGTTTTCCTATATCATTTATGCCTACTTATGAGTTTTATTGGTTTTCCATTGAATATGCCTTATTATCTACTCAGAAGTCTGTATAAAATGGGGAAAATATTTAGGAAACAGAGGTCAGATTCAAGTCTGTTTCACCATGGCCTCATTAAAATCATCCTCATGCACCAATTATAGTCACAAAATGATTTTTGGGATTCGTTCATTATGCGAAATGGTTTTGGTAACCCTAAGTTGGGAGAAGTAGATAAGTCGGTCGTTGAGGAAACCATTGTGAACCCATCGGCCTCTCCTCCACCTCTCCAGGCTTATGATTTTTCCCCTAACAACGAACCCTTGAGCTACTCTAAGGTCATTCAAAAGGACAGTCGATCGATTGCACATCCAAAGGATTGTATTAAAACTATGAGGAAGCCTATAGGAAAGAAGTTAAAAGGTAGTGTTGATGTCAATTTCAAAAACAAAAGAGTTGGTCAGCTATTTTCTCAAACTCTTCAAAATAAAAAAAACCCCTAAGTAGACATGATCAACATGATTGAAGTGAGAAAAAGATCAGACTCAGAAATTGACAAATTCCTTGTTGAAGAGGACCCCGTGTCATTTGAGCTATACCCTGACCGACCCTATAACTATGTCGATAATCTACCTCCTTGTTTGAAAGATAACCCAGAATTCCCTGGTATCCAGCTCTGTGATAAAACTACCATCCTCATGGAGGATTCTCCGACCCATAATGTTGTTCGTTCTAATGTAAACCCCTTACAGTCACAATGTGATGTGTGCCAATCCTGGATCGACAGATACTATATCGATGTCCCACTGCTACAGTCACGAGTCAAGTCTTTAAGAGACCAAGTTGACATGTTGACAAACAAAAACAATAGAATTGAATCCATCATCCAAGGGAAGGAGAAGCATTTGAAATCTATAGGTCATGTGATTTTCAAAAATGTAGAGGCAGCTACAACTATCGTTAATTCCAAAGTTTCTTGATACATTTTGATTTCATGATTAGAGGTATGATTTTTTTTAATTTAATAGCATGATTGTGTCATTCTTAAGTTAGGATATTTGGTTTGATTGAATAAACTATTTTTTATTATTAATATTAGGTTGTTTTGTTTATTCAATAAAATAAGATTGCATTTCCTATTATGATTCTATAGCCAGTTAAGAAAATTCAAATTGTTTGATTTGATGACTGAAAACATATCTGAGATCTTCTTATTTTCTTTTGTTTTCAGGATAATTAAGGAGCCCATGATTTCAAAGATGATATGGGACACTTTTTGAGATCTCCCAGCCATATCAATTTTGTATTTTGAGCAAATAGAATTAGACTGTTGGTAGTTTTTTTATATCTACTGAAATCAGGGTGGTTGCATCCCCCTTTATTTTTTGAAACCAATTTGATCTTATGAACAAGAAATAGTTATGTTTCCTGAAACCTATCTAAAAATATCATTTTGTAAACATTTGGATCATCTCAGCCTGGGGCAAGAGTATGGGCATTTTTATCGCAGACTTGAATGAAACAGAATGCATGTTACAACTTTAGCTTTTTTGTATGATGTTTTGATTCAGGTTATGTTTATGTTGATTCGATAATAGATGGTGATTGCTTTAGTCGTTGTGATTTATTATCATTTGACATGATTCATTTTATATGCTTCCCATATCTTATGTTTCAGATACAATATATACATAGTGATCATCTATCCAATTTAAATTAGGAGATTCATCTCTAATTTTTGTTGAATGTCTGCATGCAAGTTCTTACAGGAAGATTTATCTCGTCGTAATTACTTGTAAATCATTAGATCACTGTAACTGTGTCCTTTCTATGTTCTATTATTATAATTCGAGTTCCAACATTATTGTTTCGCATTTATTCAGAGCAATCTCAAGATCTGTTGCAGGTTCACTTCTCAGATAAAGGTGGCTGGATATTCAATATTGAATAGACATTGGATGCGATAATAGGTTAGCCTGTTATTTGATTTCATTAGCTTGTTGAATATAGAAGTTTTCTATATATAGGACATTTTCTACTATCTATTATTTTCTATTCAACTAGGTAGTTTAATATTTGATTTCGAGTGTATACATCTAAGAAAATAAACCAAAAAAAAAATTAGATAGTATTTTCACTTTCTTTATCACTATTGTTAAAGGAACCAATCTACATTGATTTTTATGAGTTTAGATTAAAACTCGTGTTTTGTATAGATTGTATATAAAGTTATTGATCATATTTCAGTTAAATAAATTGTACATATATATATATATATATATATGTATGTATGTACTTATAGATTTTAGAAATTGTTATTTATTAGGTTATTGTTTTTCTTTTAGTTATTTTTTTTTCCTTCTTTACGACTTATATCAGCCAATGGAGCCGCAAAACTCGTCGGAGTGAATTAATACAAACGGCTTGGGTTAATTAGACAACCTCAGACCATATTAACTCCTCCAATTGACAAGCGATCAATTTTGCCTGTCAACACATCGACACTAAACAAAATGGAAAAAATGCATGCATATACTTAGAACTAGATCCAAATTCCTGAGACACGATCATGTCATGTGTTCGAGGATTTGTGTTGATGAGCTTCTCTGTCGGGCTGCGCATGAAAACATTGGTTAGATTGCCCATGCTATCTCCTGTCAGATGTGATCTCTGTTAGGCTAGACTGACAACTTTCTTCTGCAGCTCGTCCCTATCGGGGCTTCTATTTATGGAAGGAGATGATGTCTCACCCACCTTCCTTGTTTTCATTAATTACTTCATCAGGATCAGAGTGGGAAGAAGTCGGATGTAGCACCTTTCACTGTGATTGGTTTTTGAATGTTGACTGTGGTGATTTTGTGCTTCGTTGGACCTCTATGGAGAGATTAGAAGGAAGACGTGGACGTTGACGAGGAGGATTTGGTGAGGTGGTTGGTGTGGATCAGCATGGAATCAACAAGAGATGGGTGACCAAGTGGAAAACTATGGTGGTAGGACAGTGAGTGGAAAGGCGCAGGTACTGACATGAAAGAGTTGAAGTATGATGGGGAAAAGGTGATGTGGCACTAAAAGATGATGTGGAGGAAGAATGGGAGATTCGATAGCTAAATAAGGTGGGGACAACCCTCTTAGGTGGATATGACAAGGCGTATGAGTAGGGGACACATGGAAGGAGATGATAGGTGGTCATGAGAGAAATAAAGATGTGATAGGTAGAAATATGGGTGAGTGGAGGCCAGGTGTAGAGGGATGAAAGACGATGACATGACGACAGAGAGGGGATAGGCGAGTGGGAAACAGGTGTCGATAGGAGAGGAAGGCGGTAAGTGGAGGAGGTAAGTAGTCTACTCAGAGGGGGGGTAGGTGGTAAGAGGTATTGAGCGGGAGGGGTCTGAGTTAACGAGGAGGTGCCATGATAGTGCGGGGTTCACGCTAGAAAACTTCCTACTCGTACCCCCCTCCCTCATTAAAGGAAGAATTCTCAGGGGGGTCCTACTTGGGAAGAGCACCGTATATCTGAGTATGAAAATCTCAGCCACCCAGATATACGTGCCTCTTAGCACAATGCGCTCGGGCCCAAAACTTAGGATAAAAGGTAGAAAGTGGGTTCTTAACCCCCATTTCATCATTTTTTCGCCATGGGGTTATTTCCTAAGGGAAAAACCTCCCCTATAAAAACATATGTGTTAACAATATGCATTTCCAATGGTATGATATGTTATGGTATGCATTAGCAATGGGAATGACAATGGTATGCATTGGCAATGGCAATGGTATGGTATGGTATGCATTTCCAATGGTATGAATTGAAAATGGCAATGGAATTGGTATGGTATGGTATTCATTGGCAATGGAAATGGTATTCATTGGAAATGGAAATGATATGCATTGGCATTGGAATTGGTATGGTATGGTATGGTATGCATTGGAAATGGAAATGGTATGATATGGTACCACATGCATTGTCATTGGCATTGGAAATGGAAATGGTATGGTATGCATTGTCAATGGTATGCTATGGTATGGTATTCCTTGCCTTGGTATGGTGTGGTATGGTATGGTATGCCTTGCCTTGCCTTGGTATGGTATGGTATTCTATGGTATGCCTTTCCATGTCTTACCTTGCCTTCACTTGCCATGTCTTGTATTTCCATGCCATGCATTGCCATCCCATGCTATGCCATGTCATTCCATGCCTTTCCTTTAATTTACTTGACATGCCTTGAATTTTCCATGCTATGCCTTTCCATACCATGCAATTATTTTCCATGCCATACCTTGCCTTTCCTTCACTTGCCATGTTATTTCTTTCCATACCATGTCGTTCCATGCCATTCCTTCACTTTCCCTACTGTTTTAGGATTAATCTGTAAGTGCGGACACAAACTGATCTCCCTAGATCCACCTGGATCTAGAACAAAGCAAAACATAATAGGACACTTTCCTTAAGTTTTAAATATTGAATTTACTAAGAGGCAAGAATCATGGACATACCTTATGATCGCTTCCTATAGTCTTTGTTGCTCCCGCATCGCTCCAGTGCTCTTGTGCAGTCAAGATCAAAACAACACAAACCAACCAAAGTGATGGTGATAGCATAAACTCAATATAAACCTATGTATGTGATCAAGGAATCATACAATAAAACACAACAAGCTTTATAGGAAAGAATCATATTACTGTATCATATTAAATGTGAAAGAGAGATTACAACCATTTCCTTGATGTCGTAAAGTCCCTTCCAACTGTCCTTTGTTCCCCCCACACTTCTTGCTCCAAGGATTCTGAAACCATAGATCTGATAGCTAGTCACAATCTATCTTGACAGAGCAAATTTCAGAGCCACTCTAACCAAGCCAAAGCTAACCCAAGCTAACAAAAGCTAACTTTCTCCATGAGAATTCCTCTCCTTTTATAAGTTGAAGAAGATAAGGTGAGGAGGTTAGGATGATCCCACTAAATCATGAAAGCGAGTAAGATCCAAACCATTCAGATGCCACCTCACCATAGA